>LR751078.1:0-72072 GCA_902729485.2 Mus minutoides
TGCTTCTCAGTCGTTGGCGCCCTGACCATGCTGCACCCTGAGCATGCTGTGTCCTGAGAGTGCTGTGCCCTAGAGTGCTGCACCCTGAGCAGGCTTCTGGATGAGCTTTGTCTACTTTAACGCTCACCTCACGCTGAGGATGGAGCTATCACTGAAGTGCTTGTTTGGGAAGGACTCAGTGTGCAGAGAGAGCACTCTCTGAGGATCTCTTCACTCACACCTCACCTTCTTGGCCTGATGAACAGAAACTGCATTTGTTTCCTAGGGCCCTCATAATATAGCACAGGTGCTTCTACAAAGTAGATATTGACTGTTGGTTCTGGTAGTCCAGGTATGAAGAGGGCTGGTCCTTATGTGGTCTGTGGTATGCAGATCTGCTGATGTTTACCCTCCTTGTAGAGAGCTCACCTAGGTCTCCGCCTGTGCACCACTGCTGTTCTCTCTGAGTTTGCATCTCGGTCCCAGTTTCCCCTCTTAAAAGTCTACGTGAACGATCTCATTTTAGCTAATTGTCCTTCAGTGACTCAGTCCAAAATTAATGTCACATTCCGAGTTACAGAGATTTAGGATTTTAATTTAAAAATTTTGGGGTGGGATACAACTTAATATACTAAAGAGAATTTGTTTTTGTTTTCCATTCTTAAAGATGACGTCATGTGTTTTAGCTCTGGCTTGCCTCATGCACTGTGTCAACCAGGCTGGCCTTGAACATAGAATCTTCATTTTTACCATTTGAACACTGAGATAAGAGGTATAAACCACCATTTTTGGCTAATATTCTTGCTTTTTTGAGGCTGTGTGTGTCTGTGTCCATGTCTGTGTCTGTCAATCAGCGTATATGTGTGTGACTTAAAATTTGAACTACAACTTCAAGTTCACAGCAAAACTAGAGTTTTGCCTTGGCATGTTAATTTTCCTGCTTGCCAGTTGTCCCCACAAGAATGCTACATTTGTCATAGATGATGTACCTGTATTGACACGAGGTATCATCCATGTCTACAGTTTATATTGAGGTTAATCTTGATGTTCTAATGGTTTGGGCAAAGGTAAATATTATTTATACCAAATAGTAATATTTATATTACTTTTACTATGATTAAAAAAATTCTTTATAGGCCTACAGGATATCTCAGTAGGTAAGTATTGTCTTAAAGTCCACAACTTTGATGTCATGGTAAAAGGAAAGAACCAGTTCTGAGAAGCTATCCTCTGACTTCAACACGAAGGTCATGGTATCATCCATGCGCCCACTAAGGAAAAAGTGTTTGTTTTCCCTTCTGAGTTGTGAGATTTCGTCTGGCTATGTAGCCAAATCTGGCTTGAGCTCAGGGTCAGTCCTTGGGCTTCCAGCTGCCATGCCCAGCTCCCACTGAGTGCGCTCATAGAGTTTCCCAGGCCTTTACCTATTACACTCGGTATATGAAGATGTGGCTATGGTTTCGCTTTCACTCACACCAGAGTCTGAAGGGCCCTCTTGTTCTGAATTTTCAGGTTCTTCTGCCACTCCAGTCCTGGAGGTCCCCGGGGAGGAGACTCCTCAAGAAATAAAGTAAACTGATTAATCATGTCTCAGCAAAGCAGTTAGGAGGCTCCTCAGAAGAGAGCCACACTCATGTTGTTTGCTTGCTCATAAAGTCAAACTTAGAGCTAGTAAATGTGAAACACTAATACCACCAAAGCTCCTTGTTTGCTGTCACAGAGCTCCTCATGAATAGGGTCTTACATTGTTTTGTTTGCAACCCCCTTGATAGATTTGCCAGAATTGGACCCTTGAGGACTGACAGAATTATACCCTCTGTTCTGCTTCAGTTCCAGTCCAGGCTATTTCCAGAGGGAGCAGCTTTTCCTCATCCCAGAGCAACAGCAGCTGCGGCAGGAACAAAGTCACTTGTTCAGCAGGCTCTTATTCCAGAGCCTGCTTAGGAAGTGGGCCACAGGAAATCAACTGGTTCTCAAGGAAACAAAACTCTCCTTTTCATCTCACATCACCCATACAAGGCCCAAGGCCCAATACTTTCGAAAACCTGTTCTTCAGATTCTCTCCGGAGTGAGAGGAGTGGAGATCCACTGTGCTAAAAGCTTGCTGGGGTAGCAGACATTACCCAGACAGGCCAGGAGTCCCATTGCCCATGCCTCAGACGTACAAAGTGGGGCATCCTCTTTCTAGAGAGCTGCAGATGCTGTTGAAGTTTCAATTTTCTCCCTGGCATTTAAACCATATGAATTTGTGTATGCGTGTGTCAAAGAATAGAAAATTAGTTTTAATTGTTACTTATGAGGCACCATATGGCTACACTATAATTTTGGCATCCCATGGAGCTGCATGTGCATATGGAAAATGAAATTAATTGGAAATCACACCCTGAAATCTATTATTAAGTTAATATAGCTAACAGCTTGTGGGGTGTCCTCTCACTCAGCATGATGTAATTGCACATAATAACAAGTAGTTATAAGCTCACATAGGAGACAGGCCTGGATACACAGAGGTCAAAGGGACAGACTCAGAAAGGAAAAACATCAATAATGGATGCCACAGCAAACATTGTAATTTCTCACTGTCCACAGACCCAGGGAACATGGCGCAGTTTGTTCATGCACAAGTGGATTGATCAGCATTCTTTAGACTTGCACAGCAAAGGGACTGATTTTGTTGTTTAAAGTAGTGTGGTGAGCTAAGGGCATGCTTGCTGGAATTAGTAACAGTTATTAAAGTCAGAGGCACCCAGATTACCTGGGCATCGAAATCCTCTGTCTGACTCTTAAAGGCCTAGTGAGCCCATTTGTAATTTTTGAAATGTTGATTTATTACTTTGGCATTTCTCAACAATTACAACTGCAGAGACATTGGTATTATGGCATTGTTCAAGCACGAAGCATGGAAACCACTGTCTTAAATTCTGTTAGCTCTATAGCACATGAACTTACATGAACATTGGCTTTTCTGACTTCGTTTTTCAGCTTTAAGTTAGAGTAAGATAAGTTACAGATATAAGTCTAGAGGATCGTTTGGTGAAATGATAAACAAGGAATTTATATCTTGTATTTATTTTAAGAGGTGTGTCAATATTTAGTTCTGCCTCTTTGAATTGGTTCATCATAGTGACCAGGATGTGGCAGGAAATAAAACCTTTGTGTAATATGAATTTGAATGTGAAAGGAGGCAAAAGGTATTAATTCATAAATACTGTCTTCATTAGAAATGAGGTACAATCTATCCATTATAAATTGATTATAAATTTATCATATTAGTAGTTATTTTCAAAATTTTAAATTATGGTAAGTTCATAAGTATGTGTGCGCGTTTGCACATGTGCGTGTTTATGTACACATATTCCACTAAGTGCCTATGGCAAGTCAAAGAGCAGCCTTTGGGAGTTTGTTCTCTTCTTTCACTACAGGGGTCTTGGCAGCAAACGCATCATCCATTGGGCCATTTCTCTAACATTAATCATATTACGAATTCTTAAAGTGTCAATATTAGTTATTTGACTTGCTCTGACTAAGTACCTGACAAAATGGAGGACGGGTTTATTTTGGATTGCAGTTAAAGGAAGGCTACAGTTTGTATGGTGGGGAAAGCATGGGGGTGGCACAATGAAGCAGGAAGTGCTCCAAGCTCTAAGTCTTCAAGCCCCATCCATCCCTAGTGAACAGCTTCCTCTGGTGGGGTTCTACCTCTCAGGGTTTCACAACCTTCCACAACTGCACTGCCCCTGGGGACTACATGTTCAAACACATGCTCCAATGGGGACATTTTGCTTGGAGTCACAGCAACATCACCAACCTATTAGACCATGTGGGATTAAATTGTGTAGATTTGACCCAAGGAAAGAAACTCTTTCTCAGTTTTATTTGTCCAGTGAAAATGTGGCCATAGTAGAAGCTGTGCCTCCAGATAGATCTAGAATCATAGTTGGGAGACGTTTGGAGCAAATAGCAGTCCAGTTATCTGAAAGCATTTCTTCAGTAGCAAGAAGCCTGCCTCTTGTCCTATGCCAGTTTTCTTTAACACGTTGCAACCATGTAGTGTGATCAGTTGCTCAGCTATCTCTTCCTACTCCAGCCTACACATTCTTGATCATGTTACATTCTTGGATGCTGTCATGTAAATCACTCAATAGGTTCCCTTCCCCTAAGGGTGCATGCGTTGGCACCCCAGTCCTGTTTCATCATCTCAGAGACACTCCTGGCTTCCTCAGCACCCCAGTCCTCAAATGCCTCTCCATTCTTTAATGATAGTCTTTGGGCCTTCACGTCCATGGCACTAACTGTGGACTTGTGACTAACTTATAGCCAGTGTGATTTGGTGTCATTGTGACTCAGGAGACGCATGTGGAGGGTTATGATGGTTGTGGGATTATGACACTGACCCTGGGACTCTGTGTAACAAATAAGCTCCTTTTATTAAAAATTTTCAAGTTATAATTTAAAAATTTTAATCTTTTACCTGCTGAATTTAATTTAATACTATACTTTTGGGACAATATAAAATGAAAATAACTCCAAGTTTACTAAGGAAATAAAATTTTAAAAGAGGCTAGCACCAAATTTGTTAAAGTACCCTAAGGGTGTTGAATTTCATCTCCCCAAATCACATGGCAAAACCATAGAAGTATAAAATATTGTTATTACATATAAAGGATTCTATGGAATGGTGTTAAGATCCTTAGGGAAGAGAAAAGTAAGTTCTAAATGCCTCCAAAATAAACCAGACAACCTACGTACAATGTGATAGACAGTTTGACTTCTGTCTGCTAAGACCAGGTAGAATTCAGCAGACATAGGCAGAGCTGTATAACCTGAATGAGCCCAGGGTGTTTCAGATCCTTCTCCTAAGGGGGTCTCCATTTATCTTGTCAACTATTAAAAAATAATTTTGGGGGCCAGAGCAATGACTTAATTAGTTGGTAAAGTGCTTGCCACACAAGTGTAAGGACTTGAGCTCAGTTCTTAGAACCCCGAAGAAGCTGTCAGTGGCAGCCATGCACTTGTATCCCAGTGCTATCTGCTGTTAATTCAAGAACAGAGAAAGACCTCATCCCGGAAGAGACACACACACACACACACACACACACACACACACACACACACACACACAGATTCTGCAAGAACTAAAAATTGCTCAACTGGTTGAGATGAAGATGTTTGGGGTTCATGACCTTAGCTGTAACATAGAATTTGAAGACTGTCCTTACAGCCTTTAGCACCAGGAAAATCTAAAATTTGCTAAACAGAGGGTCAGTACTTGTCAGTGGTTAGTGACCTGCTACATTGGTTTCCTTGTGTGTTTGCACTGAGAGAATTTGGTCCTTCCTCCAGTGCCTGGGTAGATAGCAGTTCTGCTCTATGTGCCTTGTTGAGTAATTGACATGACTTTGTGATTTTATGTTGAAGGATAAAGTTTTTGACAGTGATTATAAATACTATTACAGTGCTTTAAAGTTCACAGAATCATTTCAGTTTATTAGGGAATTGCCCATGCAATTTAGTACTCACAAAGGTTTTGCTTGTGGTATCAGACATTTGAAGCACTTAAAAGAAAATGGATATACTAGATTTATAAATGCTGTTCCAGATGTTTAAGGGAAATTAAATCCATAAGTGGTACTGATTACTGAAGGGAGTTTAGTGTCCAACTTAGGTTGATTGAACCTTAATCAAAGGCTTCCTTGAAAGTGAATTAAAGGTTTAAATTTAGAAGCAGGACAGCAAGCATTGGAATGTAAACTCAAAGGTTATGAGGGGAAATGGATTTTCATGTATTTGTTACTTTGTTAAAGGCAAGTTCATTGAAAGCCATCTGTAAGTTCTGCTTTGGAGCAAAGCTACCCTAAGATCACCAAACACAGGGAATACATAGGACCTGGCCCTGGCTGTAGTGGCAGCAAAGTGGCCCCTTGGTGGGTGAGCTTGCAGTCCTGGCAGCTTGCATAGCCAAAGTAGATTTCTAGTAACAGCATGTGGGCAAAGCACAGGGTCTGTCAGTCATCATTCATGACCTGCTGTTGCGGGAAGCCAGGCAGATTCACTTGAGACCTCAGTTGGGTGGGAAGTGTTTAGGAAAGATTGAGGGGTACCCATCAGCAGGATCCTCAGTGTCTTTGCCACTTCAGTGTCAGCCGAGACCTGGGGATGGTGGTTTCTGAGTTACGTGGTTACTGGGAGGATTAGAAGTGACATTAGGTACACCCTGTATTTTTTTTCACCCTGTGCAAGCTCGGGTGACAAGAAGAGCAGTTTGTTGATGAGAAAGAGGCTGAGGAGTTAGCTTAGGAAATGTGTGGGCCAGATCAAGGGATTGAGGGAGGCCTAAAACCTAGAGGTCTTCATTATTTGCTTGCTTCACTGCTTGGTACTGTGCAGTCCCGGAGCCTGAGAGACACTTCCTGTTACTTCCCGCCGCCACCTCCTCTCCTTACAGAGGAAGAAACTGAGGTTAGGGAGCTTTGGTGGCATTTCCAGCTCTTAGAGTTAAACTAGAATATGTATTTACAGAATGTGATGCAAGACTGTTGGACACAGGCTGTCTCTCACGCACCCATGCTGACCACTGTCTGCTGTAGAAAAGCTGCCTTTGCCCTGTAGAGTTGCTGTTTGGCTCCAGTACCCTGGCTAGCTACTGCCTTTTCCACATTGCACACACAACACATGCAGTGGGTAAACATGGTAAAGGAGTGGGCTTTCATCTTCTTAAAGAATGTTTCTTTCTGTGTACCTGAGGGTATATATGTGTATTTCATGTATTGCAGCCTCTAAGGAGGTCAGAAGACGGTGTTGGCTCCTCTGGAACTAAAGTTACAGGCAGTTGTAAGCCACCCAATGTGAATGCTGCAAACCAAACCTGGGCCTTCTTCAAGAAGAACAAGAAGAGTTTTTACCTGCTGGGTCCTGTCTCCCAACTTGAAGAATGTTCCAGGGCTTTCTTTTGCTGTAATGTGGGTGGGAATCTTAATTCACAGAATATTTGCCACTGTCTTAGTGGCTTTACTGATTGCTTGGATAAGATGCCCTGAAATGAACACTTAGGAGATCAAGGGTTTATTTATGCTCAGAGCTCCATGTTACAGTCATTCATTCCAGAGAGGCCAAGGCAGCCAGAGTGTAGCAGCCAAGAGCAGGAAGCACCGCATTGGCTCTGCTCTTACACAGCTCAGAAACTCCTTCCTTGGGAATTGTGCCCATGGGCAGGCTTTCTCATCCCACTATAGTGAAGATAATCAGCCACAGACATGCCCACAGACTAGCCTAACAAACCTCATTGCCATTCTCTCTTGGGTCATTCTAGATGGCGCAAGGTGACAGTTAAAACTAACCAGGCCAACCATGCACGTAGTAAAGGGAGTAGTCTGCCCTTGAACTATTACTATTTGGAGATTCCATGATGGAGGGATGGGCACAGCCTTGTGTGTAGCTTTAAAATGAACGATTTTGTGGTTTATGTTATTAAGCCTTGTGGTGTCTATTTTTTCTTTTGTTTTCCTACAAAATAATAGTTTTCATTTTTGCACCCTCATACCTGTATGGCATTATACTTTTTAACTGTCTCCCTCACCCTCAAGCAGTCCCTCCTAGCACTGATGCTTGAATGCCATTAAGGTTCCTCCTTCCCTCTTGTTGTTAATCTCTTTTCTACTTTGATGTCCTGTATCTTTCTCTGTCTGCCTGTCTCATCTATTTTCCATCCACCCATCCTACACTAATACATCTATTCATCTATGTAAATCTGCATTGTACTTGTAAAATAAAATATACTCATCTTTCTGAATTTGACTTATTTTGCTTACAGTGACCTCAAGTTCCATTTACTTTTATTTTCATTTTGCTGAGTAAAATTCTATTTGGTCTACTTACCACATTCTCCTTATCCATTCATTGAGAAAGCAAACTGATCAATAAATGGGCAATAGAACCAAATAGTTTGTTCTCAAGGAAGAAATATAAATGGCCAGTAAGGACTTGAAAGACTGTTCAACATCCTTAGCTGTTGAGGAGATGTACATTGAACTACCATGAGGTTCTATCTCTGCGGTCAGCATGGCTGTTGTCAAGAAAAGGAACACACACATGTAAGAATATGAGAAGACAGGATGGGAATGTAACCTGGTATGATCTTCAGAGATTTCTTCCTTATTTGTGTGATTTGTGGCAAATTTTCACTGCCTGTGTTAGTGTGATGGTGTGTGGGGCTGTGTTTAACAGCTACCTTCTGCCACTAGCTGGAGCTAGCACTCATCTTCAGTATACATGTATACACATATGTACTGGTGTTTAATGGTCTGTGTCTGGGACCATGACAAGCCTTCTCTTTTTTTCTTTCCATCTTTCATTTAAATCTGAAAAGTTTTTTTTCCTGGTTTTAAATAGTCATCAAAATAGGTCATATCAAAACTCTAAAGAAGAAGTAAAAATGACTTGAGCACCTGGTAAATACTACAGCTCTGTGCTTCCTGTCATTGAGCTTTTTAGAGTATTTGCAGTAGTGTTTTCTAAAGTTTTTGAGACAATAATGCAGTCTAGTTTGTGATGCAAATATTCTTTGGCTTTTATGTTGTAAATACTGTCTGGTGATTTTTCTTTCATAAACCCAGTAGGGTTAGTACTAATTAGACTTCAGGCTGGTGACAGTGACTTCGATGGCACAGGAAAACATTTGCACAGTCATTTACATCACTCCATCACATACACATCAGGCCACCGCTGCAGGTATTGCCCCAGCTTTTCTGAACATTGTGAGTGTGTCCAGGAGAATTCATTCCTCATTCAAAGTGGAAGAGCATATGATACCTGGATAGGAAACATGGGGGGCCATCTATTGATGATAGATCCCATTGAGATTGCAAAACATCACTGCCAGGAAAGGTCCTCTCTAATGGGATTGATTCCTCTATAGTCTAAAAGTTGTACATGTTCGTAGTTTGTTTTTTTAATCCTTCTTAAAGTGATACTTGCCTGTCATTGACTGTGACTGACTTAAGTTTCAAGCAGGATTCTGTTTAACAGCCTTGGCATGGAGGCACCCCTGAATTCATGACTTTTTATTAGGTACCCACATAAATAGGCCAGTCATTAGTTTTATACTAAGATGAAGTTTGGTACTAAGGTGAAGGGTTTGATATTTTTGAGACAGCACATAAGAAGAGGGTTAAGATCTCTGGGGCTGTCAGTGCTATTGTTCCCTCCCTCCCTTCCTCCCTCCCTCCCTCCCTCCCTTCCTCCCTCCCTCATCTTTCCTCCTCCCCCTTCTTCCTCCCTCTGTTTATCCTTCTTTTCTTTTCTCATTCAAGTCAATATTTCATGTAGTCCACACTGGTCTAGAATTTATAGCCAAGGATGACTTTGAGCTCCTGTTCTTCCTTCCTCTGCTGCCCAAGTGTTTAGATTGCATGAGCTACTATGCAGGACTGTAGTGTTTGGGAGCATGTGTGGAACGTCAGAGGACAACATTGCTGTCCATTTCCTTCCTTTAAGTGGATACAGGGGATCAAATTCAAGTCCTCAGGCTTTTGTGACAAGTACCTTTATGTACTGAGCCTCCTCATTGGTCCCCTTTCAATATTTTATCCCAAGGCTCCTTTTGTGGTGAGTTTTCAGGAATAGTAATGTCCTTCTTGGTGAGGGCTTGGCCTTCCAGCAGCATACAGTGAATGATAGACTGCAGAACTGGCTGTTGGACTGTATTTAAATTTCACTTCTTCCTAAAGAAACTGAACAGATACTAAACTTTGATAACTGATATCTCATTAAAGAATTTAAAATTTAAGGACAGCTCTCCTGTACTGTAGGCCTCTGTGGTAATTCTCAAAGGAGCAGTTCAGCTTTCTGTGCAATTAGAAACTTTTTGTTGGCAAGGTCAGTGTGGAGTCTGTCTTCAGATGCTGTGTGACTACATTAAGGCACAATCTCCGAGTGCTCTTTCTTATGCTGAGATTATCCACTGCTGGTGAGCTGTGGCCCTGGGAAACTCCCTTAACTTCAGTTGGGTTGCTTCAAAGGTTAAATGGAGACAGTACATGTGCTTACTACAAATCTTATTCCTAGGGAGCCCCTAATAGTGGTGTTAAGTGGAAAGGGCTGGACCCATAGTGTTTAATACTGTCGACTTGATAGGTTCTAGGATCACCTAGGAAACAAAGTTCTGAGCATATCTGCGAGGGAGTTTCTAGGTTGGGTTAATTAAGCTGGGAAAACACAACTTAAATCTAGGTGGCAATGCTCCATAGACTGAATAAGGAGGAAGCTATCTGAAAACCAGCCATCTTTTCTCTACTTATTGTCTGTGGATGCAGGGTGATCCCGTGCCACACACCCCTACCCCTGTGCTCTCCCCACAACTGCGAGCTGATAACACCGTGCAAAGGACATGGCCAGCATGAATGAATTGGTGTAGATAGAGGGCCCATTGCATGCCACACTATCTCCTTTGCTTTGTTTGTTTGCTAGTAAGACAATCTTACTCTGCTTGGTGCTGTGTATTAGAGATTGCAAACAGTGAACGTGTAAAGTACAAACCATGCAGAGCTGGAGAGTGGTTTTATTATGAATGATTTAGGCCTCTCCTCCCTAGCCCTCAACTTACTATTACTGTGGCATTACTGAAAGATTTTTGGTAGCAAAATGGCATCACTGAAAGATTTGTCTGTGTCCTGAAGTCAGTGCTAATTTTTAAACTCTGGTTTATAAAGATTGATCCTTTGTGGAAAGAAGAGAAGAGAAATCTCCTTTTGGGGGCGTTATCTGTCGTTTTGACAGAAATCCTAGGAGATTGTCTTAGGGCAGCGAAATCCTGTTTATGGATCACACAGACTGTCCCACATCATGCTGGGAGGCAAAACCCTTAAGGACATGAGGCAAGACTTGTCCGTTGTTCTGTCAGAGGGCTGGAAGAGGGTAGGGGCTGTTGTTCAATCTTACTTTCCTTCTTTAAATGTACCGTGAAATATGGGGGAAATACTTTGGGTGTTAATGCTTTTAGTTCTACTAATGTATGTCATGAGACATTTGATCTGTCATGTAATTTGTATAAAACACTGTAGAGGTTTTCTAAAGAGCCAATTCTCTGTCTTCAGCACCTTCATGCTTTGTACATAGAGAGAGGTTGGTGACTGTCCCAAGTCTGTAGTCCAGCAGTGTTAGGCATCTCCAGATAAATTTCAGCTATGTCAGAAGGTCACAGGGAATTGGGTCCTCGGTGTTAGGAGATTGTATTCTCTTTCCTCTAGAAATTATGTTTTTGTTCGAACAACTATGAGATTACTCATATTAATTTATATAAAGGAACAAGATTTTATCTATTTTTGAAATGTATATTATACTGAATGGAAGAGTCTTTCTAGAGGTGATTTTTATTTAGCATTAAAGTTTTATCATCAGCAAGGTATTAATGGTTATGCAAGCAACAAATAATGTCAGCTCTAAGGCAGAAGAGTATATGAGCTTGCCACCACAATTTGGATGATACACACGCACACTCACACACACACACACACACACACACACACACACACACACACATAATGTATCAGTGTGAAAAATCAGTGAATTTTAAAATCTAATTTGGGGAGGACCAAGATGAAAAATCCTTCCCTTGAAAACATAGCATGTTTTATGTTAATGTTACATTAAGACCTTCTTTATAATCAATAAACTGCTCAATGTAGTTTTATCATGCCCTTCCCTTATAGTATCTGAATGAAGGGGTTGTTTTTCATAATATCTAATAAGTTGGTTATCACACTCAGTATAAAATTTTAGATTTAAGTTACATTAAACTCATATTAAGTATTTCTAAATGTTCACCTTGTACAGCTTCGTGTTTGAATCTCAAATCCCTGTCCTAGAAATGAAGGCAGTGAACCATCAAGATAGGGACACAGGAGTGGTGGGCAAAGAAGGGAATAAGTGGGTGAACTTATATATTAGAAAGGCGTCACATGCTTGCATAAACTGTCCCAATGAAGCCTGTTACTTTGTATTATTAATATCCACTAACAACAGTGTACATTTACATCTGTAACAAAACCTGTCTTACAGACTGTCCTATCTTTTGCTCCCTTTTAAACTGGCTATTTCAGGCATGTGTGGTTTCAGTCTGATGGTTTGCTGTTTGGTGGGAGGCTGAAAGAGAATCCATCTCAGTAAAATGATGTCGACAGGATTGAGGTGGTTGACTCTAGAGTGTCAGATATGATTAAAGTTGGAATAAGGATGCTAGTGGGCATACAGAAAGAGTCATCACACTGTCTTGTTCTTCACATGACCTACTTACAACCTGTAGAGTAACATATCACAGTACAGAAAACACTACAGTAATGAATATAGACTGATGACTCTCACTTTTACAATTTGGAATCCTTAGGCCTAATAAAAACAGCTCAACTCCTCTGGGAGCTTGATACTTAAGCCTCAAACTTAACTTCTTCTCATTTTAGGTTCTTAATAAAAAAAATTCATCTTTCCATGATAACTTTCAACTTGTTTCTTGCCTTCTGTTTTCCCATCTCCTTGCCGTCTGGTAGTAGGGAGATCTACAGTGCTGGGATATATCTCACCAGCAGCAGGTAGGATTCTGTCAAGCCTGCTGAGAGGTGATCCCCACACAGAAATTAGACAGCACTCTACACTGAAAGCTTAGATATTCCCGTTGTGCTCCAGTTGGCCAGCCATGGAAATTAGACTTCTCTTAACAAGTCCAGTGCTATGGGCTGATATAGGTGCTTGGAGTCACACTGTATGAGCTGCATTTGACACACAGTTGTTTGAAAGGAGACAGCCTGCAATAAAACTCAGCTTGGTAGTACAAGTTCTTAATGCCAGCCAACTGTGTGAAAAAAAATTGTTCAATGGATATATTACACCCGAAAGATCCAGCAATACCTCTACTGGGCATATACCCAGAAGATGTTCCAACTGGTAAAAAGAACACATGCTCCACTATGTTCATAGCAGCCTTATTTATAGTAGCCAGAAGCTGGAAAGAACCCAGATATCCCTCAACAGAGGAATGGATACAGAAAATGTGGCACATTTACACAATGGAGTACTACTCAGCTATTAAAAACCATGAATTTATGAAATTCTTGGGCAAGTGGATGTATCTGGAGGAAATCATCCTTAGTGAGGTAACCCAATCACAAAGGAAGTCACTTGATATGCACTCACTGATAAGTGGATATTAGCCCAGAAACTTAGAATACTCAAGCTACAACTTGCAAAACACAAGAAAATCAAGAAGAATGAAACCAAAGTATGCATACTTCATTCCTTCTTAGAATAGAGAACAAAACACCCATCTAAGCAGTTACAAAGACAAAGATTGGAGCTAAGACGAAAGGATGGACCATCCAGAGATTACCTGATATAACTATCTCGAGTGAGGCTATGCCAGTGTCTGGCAAACACAGACGGGGATGCTCACATTCATCTATAGGATGGGACACAGAGCCCCCAATGGAGGAGCTAGAGCAATTACCCAAGGAGTTGAAGGGGTCTACAACCCTTAAGGTGGAACAACAATATGAACTAAGCAGTACCCCCAGAGCTCGTGTCTCTAGCTGCATATGTAGCGAAGATGACCTAGTCGGCCATCACTGGGAAGAGAGGCCCCTTGATCTTACAAACTTTATATGCCCCAGTACAGGGGAATGCCAGGGTCAAGAAGTGGGAGTGGGCAGGTGGGGGATAAGGGCGGGGGGGGGTATAGGGAACTTTTGGGATAGCGTTTGAAATGTAAATAAAGAAAATATCTAATAAAAAACTAAAACTATTAAGTTGAAAAAAATTGTTCAAAATAACATATTCTCGGGCAAACTTTTTGTTAATTAATTCATTCATTCATTTTTGAGACAGGATCTTACTATGTAGCTCTGGGACTCATTTCATAGACCTGGCTAGTCTCAAACTCACAAAGATCTGCCCTGCCTCTGCCTCCCAAGTGCTAAGATTAATGGTATGTACCAATATGCCTGGTTCTCAAACATTCTTGACAAACATTTTTATTTTGGTTGTGAGCTGTCTCATGAACATTATTTTGTATAAGTATGTTTTCAGAATGCCACCTCTGAAGAGCAAAGTGAACCATTTTTACAAAATGCCCTTTGAGTAGCATTTGGCTCCTTACCATGCATTTGAGTAAGTACCAGTTGAATTAAACTCCTTCTTGAGTCTCCCTCAAGACATGAAACTAATGCACTAGAGGCAGCTCAGTTCCCATACTCAGCATTTACTTATTTTCATGAACATATTTCTGACTGGTATACAAGTTGGGAGAAATAGCAGACTGAATAGACCCCTTTTTCCGTTTGTCTATTTGCACTGACTTGGAGGTGGAGCTATCAGAATGGCTCAGTGGCAGAGCACATCCTTAGCCTGCGTTAGGATGGGTCAATCCCTGGGTTCTATCTGTGACACTCCAAAACAAAACAAACCCAAGTATTAGTGTCCTGATGTGTGGCTTCAGTCATCAAAATGGTTGCATGGCTTATCGATAGGGTGGCATGGACACTTCTGACACAAGGGCAGAAAGTGACAGGCCAGTTGATAAAGTCCATCAAGACTACAGCCATTTCTGGGTCTTGGAGGTTGATGACTAGAACTGTTTTAATCAGCCTTTGGGGTGCTACTTATCAGTAGCCAGTTAGGGGTGCTGCCTGGCATTCCAGGTGTGCTGTTGAAAAGCTGAGAGAGCAGAGTCTCTCCTGAGCACCAAGGGCATTGATGATGATAATAACAGTGGGTACCCTGAGGCTCTGAAAGGATGGGAAGGGGCTGTAAGTAAACCTTTGAGCAGACAGCAAAACAGTATTTTCTCTCCTTGAAGTCTTCAGAAGACAAATAGGAAACATCTTTCCCTTCCATTTTTGGCAATCACTAAGAGTAATCATTCCGGTGATAGCCCTCATACTTTGTGAATACACCAGCCATTGAGATCAGCACTTCAGCTCTTGTACCGAGTTTCATCTTCATGCTGTCCTAGCACTGTGTGCTTCTTTAAAATAAGCTCTTTTCAGACGGGCATCTTCTTCCTTTTGTGTACCTCTACAAGAGTTTTGTTTGCATATTGTCTTACAGCGCTAATACGAAACATGGGGCTTGCTCTCCTACTGAGGCGCATGTACCCCTAGCCCTAGAGTTGGGCATCTTAGTCCAGCTTTCTGTCAGTGCAGTTATCACTACACATGCACTGGCTGCTGTCCTGTGCAGTAGCCTAGTAGACAGGGAGTTCACTTGGCTCAGCCACTCTTCTGGGGAGTTCTGAGAGTGAGCAGTGACCATAGCTTGTTTGCACCCAGTTTATGGGTGGCCACCTTGTTCTAAGTCAGGGATCAGCTGCTGATGTGATGGTTCGTGTTGATGGCAGAAGCAAAAGTCGAGGGCGGGACAGGGCTGTGACCCAAGAAGGAGCTGTGCTTTGGCTGAGCCTTGGCTGTGGGAGGATAGGTTCATGTGAGAGACAGGAGTCCAGCAGGGAAAGCAGCAGATGAGGCCTGCAGCTGCAGCCTCAGCACGGGCGGCTGATCACTGACCCTATGTGTTCAGAGTGCTCAGTCTTGAGATAGCTCCCTATAGTAAAACCTTGGTGGATCTTTGACCTTCAGTCTTTGCCTGGTTGACCGTGAGCACCAATGGCAGTGACTCCTAACTGAAGCAGCCAACAACTTACACATAGAATGCAACATGAACTTTGGCAGTTACTTTTAAAGCTTTTATCCCCTTGTTCGAATGTTTAGAGTGTTCGTGCATATGTGGGAGTGTAGCAGGGTGTAGACCTGTTGCTGGGTGTTTTCCCCAGTCAGTCCCCGGTCAGTGGTCAGTTCCCTTGATGAGCCTGGAGCTCACTGATTGAGAGAGGCTAGCCAGCTGCTGCACTCCAGGGACTTCCTGTCTTTACTTCCTCAGCCCTGGGATAAGAAGCTTGTGCCATTGCCCTTACTTGGATGCTTACAGAGCAAATACTTGAACTACTGAGCCACCTCCTTCCCAGCCTGCTCGCCTCCGATCCTTAAAACAATCCTGTAATAAGCTGAGTCCCAGAGGCCTGTGGTTAACACCACCTATCTGAGCAAGGAACACAGGCAGAACAGGAAACCACGGCAGCCTAATGGAAGACGATTTAGTTCTCTGATTTAAATAAAGGCGACACACAAACACAAGGCCAGCTGTGGCCTGAGATGTGTGGCATGCATTTGTTTGGTTTAACACCTTTGATTTGGGGCGTTTCCCCTGCTCCCAAATCGGGAAAGCAAGCTCTTGCTTGCTAAAGACCCCATTTATCAGTAGGTGACTTCTCACCCCACTTCCCTGCCAGGCCTAGAAACACATTTGAGTTTATAACTCTGGTCTGAAAGGTCAGGCGTAGAGAGTTTATTCTTTCTTTGCATGAGCTGAGAAACAAATATTCCCAAACCCTTTTTCCCCTAGGAGATTTTTTCATTTTGCCAATACTTTATGAAAAATATTGCTTGCTTTTAGTTTTAATTCATTTCCTTCTTTCTTGGCCATCCCTGTCAATATATAGAACAACTACTCAGAAAACTGTTAGTTTCCAGGAATCCAGTTATTAAAGTCAGCCTTTGTATCTTGTCTGTAAACCCTTTCTGTACCCAGCCCCATCTCCCTCTGACATCTCAAAACTCACAGATTCCCTGCCACGTGGGACTGTCATGACACAGTACACATTGTACTGCTTCCCTGGCTTTGTCTAGCACACTCAAAAGACAAGGGAACACAAGCCTGGCTTTCTCCATAGGTGTGACTATCAGGGCTCTATACTAGTGGGTGTATTTGACTATCCTCTGTAAACAAGCTTTTTTAGTTACTTTGAAGTTTCTCATTGTATTAATTTTGAAAGTTGATTTAGGAGCTTTTAGTAAAGTTGTGTGGAAGTCCTATACTATTATTGCTTTTTTTTCTCCCGCCCCTTTAAAGAAGAGATGAAGTAAGGAAAGGATTTCAAACAATTACTGTCTGGATTTTTCTTTTTCAGATGCAAAAGAAATTGTTTTAAAAGCCCAGATCTTAGCTGGAGGAAGAGGAAAAGGTGTCTTCAATAGCGGTTTGAAAGGAGGTGTTCATTTAACAAAAGAGTAAGTCTGAATGGTTAGGGCCCATCCTGATTCTGACTGAAAGGGTTCTTGAGGGTCTAGCGCTGGGGCCAGTGTGGGACAGAGGGGAAAGGGAGGCTCTGGCAGGTGTGGCCTTGCTCCAGAGCCTCCTCTCATAGAGGCTTTATAACACACACACACACACACACACACACACACACACACACACACACACCCCACCCCACCCCACCCCCGCCCCCTGCACTGAGGAAGATTACACTTCCTCTCTCCAGACAATCAGTGATACAGCCTAAGAGTGGGAAATAACACTGCTTGCAACTGAAATACCATTTCCATCACCTCATTTCCATGAAAAATATTATGTGGTTCCTGTGACCAGTGGCGTCTTTGTGGCGCCTGGTCTGATAGTTTATGCTTGTCTTTATCTGAGCATCTTTCCAGCATCCTGTCCCAGCATGAAGCCTTTCCTTTCTCCCCATCATAGTCTTTTCATTGATTGTGGTCCTTGTTTTCCCTCTCATTGTTTACTGTTTCCCAGGTCATCCATTATCAGTTTCTATCTAAGTCTGTTAAGCATCCAGTGTTGTTTCTTTATACATTTGTTTGGTGAGGGAAGGGCTGTGTAGCAGAGTTCAGCATTCCTTCATTCCTTCACTCATTCCTTCATTTGTATTTGGCTTCCAGTGAGCCTTCAGGAAACACTAGACTTGCAGACTGTAAATGGAAAGATATGCCTTCTGTGGGTAATGGTGGGATGTAGGCTAGAGGTGGACACCAGACTGTGTGGATCTGAGAATGTGGTGTGTAATCCTGCACAGTATGGATGTCAAGAGGTGGGGTGGTGCAGTAGTCCTGGGCTGTGTGGATGTGAGGAGGTGGGATGGTAGAGGTGACCCTTGATACTGTAAACCCTGCTGTATCTTGATTTGCAATCTGCCTAATTGTTTTTCTGTTGTTATTTCCTCTTTTTTTTAATCCCTCTTAGCCCTAAAGTAGTGGGACAGTTGGCTCAACAGATGATTGGTTATAATCTAGCAACAAAACAAACTCCAAAAGAAGGTGTGAAAGTTAACAAGGTAATGTGGATATTCTTAGTCATTTTGTATGCACTTAAAACAAAAGAACAGAGGCGTAGACTCCACTCTGACAGATTCTCTGAAACACTGTTCTTTGACAACATACTGGTTTTGTTTAGGGAGTGCTGTGTCTTGGAAGGAAGATCTGAAGGACTGTACATTGGCCATTCACCAAAACCCAGTGAGGTGAATGACCAGAGCAGCAGTTTTCCATTCAAAGCACAGATGCATTCTGCTTGGAGCTGACAGGACTTGGCAGGGCAGCCTTATGCTCTGTAAGCCTCTTGCTTTCCCACATAGCCCCATCCTCCATCCTTTCTATTAGAAGTGCCTGTTGTAGTGGTTTGTCTTAAAAAATACCTCATGCTATACTTTTAAGCCACTTATTGCTACACGTGTATTATTAGTGAAGACTGCTAGTAGTAAGCATATATGGCATGTGCACCCCTGTGCTTGCATAGATATGGCACATAGACATACATATGAAGAGGAAGTGAAGTTCAGAGAAAAATGTCCTGCCTCTGCTGTGCAATTGTGAATGCAGGAGCCAAGTCCAGGCCCTGCATTTCCCTCCTGCCTGTTTTCAGCCTTTTGTTCCTGTCTTCATGTGTGAATCAACTGAAGCTGTCTGTGTGTATACCGCAGTGCAAGGTGATGACCATGCAGAGATTCATGTATACAAGTGTAAGACCTGTGTAGCAGACTGTGAACTCATGACACCCTTGAGTGTCACATGTGGCAACCCTGAAGACAGTATGGCTGGAAAGGGGCATCTTAAATGGGCCCCACTTTTTTGGCCTTGCTCTGTTGCCATAGCATCAGAGACTTGCAGCCTCTATCTTGTGTTCTGCTTGGGGGTTATTTAGTGGTACTACTTTTAGTTTTCTTAGAACTTTAGATAAAGTTCCTGACACGGCCTTAGAAAGCTTGTTCTTATTATATCATGGTAGACTCAGTTCTAGCCAAAATAGGGACACAGGAAAACAGAAGATATCCTGAGGAGGAGACATTTGTGTCCTTCTTTGTGCCTCTCAGGCTATTGAGAAAGTGTACCCTAAGAACTTGGACTCTCCTCAGGAATGTCATACTGGGAAAAGGGAAAGGCTACAGCTTGCTGCTGGGCTGGGGAGGAGCTGGTCTCCCAGAAGGTCCACACAATCCCGAGAACCCGTTAGAGCATGCTATACCTTAGAGCATGTGAGTACCTTGATGTCATAGGTACTCACATCTCTTGCTCTAAACTCATGTCAGGACCCACAGATGGTCTGGGGTGGGAGGTGTCACTGGATCTCTGTGTTTCTCTTCCCAGTGTGACACATTGAATGAACATCTTCTTCATCTCATTGTTGTTTGTTTAACTGGCCGGTTGATTCTCCGTGCTGAGCCTAGTTTGTTAGGATAAAATGTCCAGGATCATCATAACATGGCTCCAGTAACAGCAGGACTTTGGGATACTACTAGCTATTAGCTTCATCTACTGAAACGCCAAGTCACCTCAGATGCTAAGGAATATACCCAAAAGCCGAGTGTTGGTCTGTCTGACTCTCAGGCGGATGCAGGCACTGTCAGACTTTGGGTTGATTGGTTCCTGTTCAGACTGGAACTCTATTTTTACTTTCTTTAAGTCTGATGATGAGCTGTCACCTGCATAACTTACTCAGAATTTGTCCATAGATAGCATAATTAGCACTGTGTTTGTAGGGAATTGTTATTTTATGTGTACTCATGGGACTGTAGATTAGAATCTGTGAAACTTTTAAAAAGCATATAAAAGTGTCTACTCAAAGCAGATTCACACTACATAGTAATAAAATTCTACAGAAAAGTGGCTTGTAGCTAAGTCCCCGACTCACTGGAGATAAACATGTTCTTGAGAATTGAGGCATCACCAGAAACTACCAGAGTCATTTATTTTTAAGTCTGTTTTTACCATAATTCAAGAACACGTACCAATTCCAATAGAATAAGAGTCAGAATGCAAGAATTACATGCTCCCACCTTGGAAGGAATTGCTGTGTTCTTTGTCCTCTTCTGATGTCCAGGCTGTGTCCTGTCTCTGTGACAGCGCTGTTGTTCTGATTCCTCTTTGGGGATTGGGCTTTTGAGACAAGCTTTCTTGTAGCTCAGGCTAGCTGCAAACTTGCTGAGCAGCAGGAAGTGGCCTGTACTTGTGATTCTCCTCCAGAGCAGGCTAAGCAACTGGCTGCAGAGTCACACCTTTGCCCAAGTTAGAGCACCTGCTAATGTGTCGTCATTGTTGTCGTCGTCCCCGTCCTCCTCCTCCTCCTCCTCTTCTTTCTCTTCCTCCTCCTTCTCTTTTTTGCTAGAAGGATAATCTTCTAGTCACTGAGAGTAATTAGTATTTAACCATTTAACCTTTAATTATAGATATTTAAGTGTTTCATAAACAGTGTGACAGTGGAGATTCAGAATATTCTGACTTCAGGAAAGGCTGGAGGCTCCATACCTGACTGCTTTCATTTTCTTTTTCTTTTTGCTGTCCTGGAACTCACTCTGTAGACCAGACTGGCCTTGAACTCAGAAATCCACCTGCCTCTGCCTCCTAAGAGCTGGGATTAAAGGCGTGTGCCACCACTGCCTGGCATTGTTCCTTTCATTTTCAAGACAGGCATCTGGAGAATCCATTGATGGCCCCAGATATAGTGAAGGAAGGGCCCTGCTTTCCCCTTTTCAGCATATGTGGTACTCACTGCATTGTCTCCCTTGAGCTGGGTTGAGTTAGGGATTAAAGTCATCAGACAGTATCCTTCCGGCTTTTCACTAGAGCCAGGATAGACAATATATGATAGTACAGTCTTCCTGCTTTTGAGAACCTGCGTAAATTGATATTGACACCAAGATGCTTACAGGCCCCACATGTGGTGCTGAGTTCCCTGATATCAGCAACGATGTTTCTCGCAAATTCCCTTCTTCCTTTTGCTCTTTTGTTTAGTGATGTTCCAGCTTTCCCTGGCCCATGCCTCAGATTGTTGGTAGTGTATTATGTAGGAGTATTATACTTTAAATAAATTAATATATATATAAATGCTTAGGTAACAGAAAATGTTGAATGCTCTGACTCCTACAACCTGGGTGGGCTCATCATCTATAGAACATAAAGTCTAAGTAAAGTCTCTCTCAGATTTTGTCTTTGCTGAGGAAAGGGTCAAATTTCTATTGTTTCTGTATGGTTGGAAGGCCAAGGCAGCTCTGAGTTCCCCTTTAAAAGGGCACAAACCCCACTCCTAAGGTCTTTACCATAGTGATGTTTTCCTCTCAAGGGCCTATCTTTAAATAGCATCTCAGGGGAAATGAGGGTACAGCACATGAATGTTGAGGGACATAAACCTTTCTAGAAATGTTGTAGAAATTAAATTGTACACTGTAACCTTTGAAAATTGGCTTTTTTCCAGTGATTTATGGAGATTGTATCCTTTCATTGTTATATAATATTCTCTAATATGCATGTGCTACAATGTATATTCCACAATTCCTTAACTCATCATATATTAATATCTCCATTGTTTTAAGCTGCCCTTTACACATCAAAGTGTTCTATACATTTATGAACAGATTTTGGTGTAGATCTTTATTTGGGGGATAAATTTTGAGTTATGTATAGTTGTATGATCAGTTGATTTTGTTTTATTTTGTTTTAGAAACTCAAATATTTGGCAGTGCCATCTGTGATGTACCATGACTGGGGTTCTCCACATTCTAGCCAACATTTGGTAGTCATTGCTTCAAATTTTAGCCATTTTTGTAAATATGCAGTGCTTTTCACCGTAATTTAAAATTTCACATCCCTTGAAGCTACAGATCCAGACTTCTCTTCACTTGCTCATTTGTCATTTGTAGGCTATCCCTGAGGCCTTGCTCGCTGTCAGTGCATTAAGAGGGACCCGGAGTCACAGCGGCACACTCACTCCTCAGCAGGAACCAGACCTTGCGCTCAGCTTAGGCTTGTGGTGTGTGTACCAAGGCAACAGGTTCTGTTGCTGTGATTTGCGTCCTCATCTTAGAGGAGAGCTTTCTGTGGAATAAAAATATCTAGTTTTGATAAAGTCCAAAATATCTCTGCTCTTTTGTGGACAGGGCTCTTGGTACATTCTAAGAACAAGGTTTTCTGTTAAGTTTGTAGTGATTTTTCTTTTCTTTTTTGTGTGTTGGTTTTGGTAACTTTTGATTAAGGTGACAGCCTTAGGCCGGCGGTTTCTGTTTTTCCCTGTGGATGCTCCCTTGTGCCGGTGCCCCTTAAAGAAGATGTGCTTTTCCTTTGTTGTACTGCTTTTGTGCCATTGTCAAAAGTTAGCTGCCTGTATTCATGGAGTCTCCTGCTGCTGTAGCATCCAGTACGGTTTACACTGTGGACACTGCTTTGCTCAGTTTTTCTCAGCGTACTATATCCTGTTCTTGTACCTTATCATATGCTTCTTAAAGGAATCTTGCCTTAGTTGATAGAAAAAACATATCTTGCTGAGCTTTCAATAGAAATAGTGTTAAACTGGTATATTAGTTTGGGTAGAATCAGTGTTTGCTCTGTTAGACCTCAGTGTCCATTAAGAAAGTGGACACTGTTCTTAGCTCTGCCTTGATTTCTGCTCTCACAGTTACATAGTATTCAGAATATAGGTTGGTGATATTTATATATTTTTAGATTTCCACCTAATGTTTTCTTCTTTCTTTCAGTAGCAATTATTACTGGGATTGGAGTTTGACTTTCCCATATTCATTTAATTTTACATGTACAAGTTTGTTGTTGATGGTATTACTTCCTGTTGATGCTTGGTAGGTGTCTGCAGAGAACCCAGTGGTCCAGAGACTTCCTCTCCTGTGCTTGTTGGCATTCCTGGGTTACTGGTTCCTGCAGCATCCAGCCTGATTCATACGGTGGAGCTCAGCACGGTGTGCTGCCTCTAGTCTCAGCTTCCCAATGCTGCTTTCTCCTTTCTTCCTGTTTTCTGTTGACTTGAAGTTTTACTTGAATGTAGTAGAGGGGTAAGCAAAAAGTGTCAATTCCATATTCTCAAGAGCTAGGCTACAGGCTTATAGAAACTTTCAATTTCTTAAGCTTATTAGAGGTGCTATTTAATGCATACTAATGTACTCATGTATGGACATATATATCAGACACTTGTCTGACTCTGTGCCATTGTGTCACATGTTGCTCGGGAGAGAAGTGGGGTGTGAGGCAGCACTTCCCACGAGCTCCACGGTCACTGTCATCACTACCAGCTACTGCTCTGTAGGATATAGAAAACTGGATGGTTTCATAGAATCCTAACTCTCTGCTGTTAGGTCATGAGTAGTTTACACATTGCTATTCAACTTAGACTTAAAATTTGAATAACAAGATATGAGGTAGGGAGGAGAAGAGAAATGATGGTAAGATCAAATAATGAAACTTCAGATATTTTGAATACACAAGCCACTCAAATGTGCTCTACACAAAGTTAACTGGGCTTTTCATTCTTGTGATCACAGGTGATGGTTGCTGAAGCCCTCGATATTTCTAGAGAAACTTACTTGGCCATTCTAATGGACCGGTCCCATAATGGCCCTGTGATAGTGGGCAGTCCTCAGGGGGGTGTTGATATCGAAGAAGTGGCAGCCTCCAGTCCAGAGCTCATCTTTAAGGTATGTTTGATTAGCTGGCCATGTAACTGCTTGTTAGTGTAGTAACTGCTCAACATTTGTTGTGGAGTCTGAGGCAGGGAGCACTGGACCTATTGCTGAGATGTGAGGTGAAGATGCTGAATCTCGTCAGGCATTGAAGTGGCTAGTATCAAAGGCTTCTCTTTTCTTTCCTTTCTCCTCCCTGTCTTCTCTTCTCTTTCCTGATTTTTCTTTCTGCATCATTTCTTTCTATCCAGTCTGACTCAAGAATTAGCCAACAGGAGAACATGGCTCTATCTCCGTTTCTACTGGGTGGACTCCTGCCTTAAACAGTGGTTATAGTCTAGACACTTTCTCTTGTGGAACTGGATGTAGGTTAGTATGTGTATTAGTTACTTTGCTTGCTGTGACAAACTCCTGTCGAAGTAACTTAAGGAATGGTTTATTGTGGCCCATAGATTGAGGGTACAGTCCATCATGGCAGGAAAGGCAGGGCAGCAGGAGCCAGAGGCAGCTGGTCATGTCGGGAAGCAGAGGGAGATGGCTGCTTGTGCTGCCACACTTTCTTCTTTTTGACCAGACTGAGATGATGATACCTCCCACTCTGAGGGGGAGACTTTGCTCTCCAGTTTTCTTTTTTCTTTTTTTTTCCTTTAATTTTATTTATTGTACGTAAGTACACTGTAGCTGTCTTCAGACACTCCAGAAGAGGGAGCCAGATTGGATGGTTGTGAGCCACCATGTGGTTGCTGGGATTTGAACTTATCACCTTCGGAAGAGCAGTCGGGTGCTCTTACCCGCTGAGCCATCTCACCAGTCCCGCTCTCCAGTTTTCTTAGTGTAGGCACTTCCTCACACATATACCAGAGACTTCTGTGATCCAGGCACCATCAAGTCGATACTAAACTTCACAGACTGTCTAGAGTAGAACAAATGTTCTTATTTAGATGTTCATATTTCAGCCCTTGAAAGCTTCATACTGAGATCAGTTTCAGAGATGAGTAGTCAGATTCAAGTAGAGAGTAAGTCTGTCACAAGCCTTTAGCCTCAGCTTAAAAAATCCCATATTACTAACATGGTTTTTATCCTGTAGCATCATAAGGATTAAGTGGATTGATATGAAAAGAAATGACCAGGTAACATTCTCAGCTATAGAAGAAAAAACCCATTTGGAATAGTAAACTCAGTTTTTAATCTTGGTTCTTAGTGCCCAGTTTCATTAGAGTTTTCTACAAGAAACATTATTTCCTTTAGAAACTGTTTTGTTTCCCCTTAAGTAGGGGAAGAATCCTATTTTCTGAACCTGATTTTCTATATACTGTACTAACATTTCAGTGATTGTTCTAAAAATATTCTCATCAGAATTACATAGATTAACTGCTTTGGAAGTTTAATTGAAGCTTTATACACAGGCTTACTCATAATGTCTAGCCATTTCCAAAATTAACTTTATCTCATTTGCTATCATAATTCATGAACTAACACATGAATAGCATTCATTGTTTTTTGACAGAAGATCACTTTGTAGAGTGAAAGTATTATTAATAATTTTCATATGAATAAAGTGTTCAAGTCTTAAGATAATATTTAACCTGTTTATGACAACTCCAAACTTAACAGCAATATTAGGTACCAAAGCCTTTTTTTGGATGCCTTCCAAAAGATGTCACAAAAATTAACTAACTAAATATTCATCAATGCCATCTGTGTAGTAATTAAAAGTGAAAACTGGCATTAGATCATCTTGTCAGCATGCCACCTTGAAGAATTATATAGTTTTTGGAAGAGCTGTTTCATGATGGCCTGCTAATTAAAACGTGCCCCATAGGCAGCCGCAGTAGCCTCGCTTGGAGCTCGGTGGAAGGGTGCCACACTTTAATTACTTACTTGCCAGAAAGTACTTTAAATGTTCGCTTTCAGGATTAAATCTTCTCACTGGACTTCTGAATTTTGTTCATTTCATATATTTTCACTAGGAGCAGATTGACATCTTTGAAGGGATAAAGGATAGCCAGGCCCAGCGCATGGCAGAAAATCTGGGTTTCCTTGGGTCTCTGAAAAACCAGGTACAAAGCCTTAAGGAGACAACATGATTGCCTTGTTTCAGGAAATATTGCAGGAACTTGTTTAATTGCTGCTGATGTTTGTGACTGACACAAGATACTTGTGTCTGATGCTTTCGCCAAATTGCTTATGATCGAGAAACTATTTTCTTCTGTTGCAAGAGGTGATGTATGTATATGTATCTGATCAAAATGTTTTATGTGTGTGTGTGTGTGTGTGTGTGTGTGTGTGTGTGTGTGTGTGTGTGTATCTGTGTGTATGGTGGAAATGTGTATGTATGTATGCATATATATGATAGAGATGTGTATCTGTATGAGAAAGAGTTGTATATATATATATATATATATATGTATATGTGTATATATTACATATATATATATAATAGTGTGTGCTTATAGTTTTATGATGTGTGTATGATTACATGCATATAATGTGTGTGTACATGCATACATATTTATGTGAGAAATATCTATGCATACATATATATGAGGGAATTTATATGTTTGTGTGCTGCAGATTTATACTGCATATGTATATATATGTGTGTGTGTATGTATTTGTGATTGTGTATGTATGTGAAAATATGATAAAAGTGTGCCCATATACATCGATGGTATGTATATGATCAAATATACATGTATGTAATAGAGGTCTGTGTGTTTGCTGCTTGTAGTTCATGAACTCCATGCTATTTGGTGATATTTATTACTGTGGTTTTGAGACAGGGTCTCATGTATGTCAGGCTGGTTTTAAACTTCTGACCTCTTGGTGCTGCCTCCTGGGCCTTGGGATTGCAGGTATGCACCTGATACCTCGGAGAGGTGATCCTGGGGATCTAACTCAGGGGTCATCGGAGCATGCTAGGCAAGTACTCTGCTCATTAAGCTGCTGCCCCAGCCCTCTCACTGATGGGCTTTCAATGTTTCCTTACAGTACTACTGGTTCTGCTTACCACATGCACACTCAGTACGTTAACAGTTTACTTCAGCATCTGTATAATGGGGATAGTGACTACTAGCTGAGAGGTATATTGTAGGGTTTGAGTTGAGTGCTGTATGAGAGCAGTTATTCACAGTGCTGCTGGGGTGTGGAAGAGTGCCTGCCTTGCATGTGCAAGACCCCTGACTTACTTCTAAGCCCCACAAACAAGCAAGATTATCATTGTATTTATTAACAGTGCACATTACATGACCAATTGCTATTCTTTTGCAGCCAATGGGCATTTGAAATGATATGGATGGCATGAAGGCAAGGATGTTCACTCAGAACAACCAAAAATATATTAATTTAGTAGTCATATCTTGTTGGTTTAAGGACAGAAAAGTGGTACTTCAAGCTTTGGTGGGGCAGAATTTGTCATGAACATCCAGGGTCTGCCTTTGGTCCAATCCATGACATCTGATGATGTGTGGAAACAGGTGAGCTTCTTCCCACAGCTAAGTCAGAAGAACTTCCTGCCCCCTTCCTGTCCCTCTCCCTCCTCCTTAACTCCAAGAGGCTTCCTTTAGTGTATGTGTGTTCACTGGCCTGGGGCTGCCCAATGGATAAATAATAAGTGGCCCTGCAGTGCCTAGGGAGGATTGTCTTCAGGATCCTGTAGGATACAGCAATCTAATTCATCCTTAAGTCCCTTCTAGAGAATGGCTTAGTATTTGCTTATAACCTACGTACTTCTCTCCCAGGTGTTTTATACCCCTTATGGTGTCTGTGCTCTTTAAACAGCTGCCATAATTTGGGGAATAATGACAAGAAAATAAAATCTAGGTGTTTGGGCAGTTGCAGTAGTCATTTAGAATATTTTGAATATTTTCTGTAGTATTCTGTTTCTTTGTATGTGCGCATATGTGTATATGTGCCACAGTGAGCATGATCAGAGGACAACTTGTTGGAGTCATTTCTCTTTCCACCTTGTGGGTGTAGGGATTGGACTGACATCATCAGGCCCAACAGTAAGGATCTTTGCCATTGTGTCATCTCACCAGCCCTACAAAACTTTCCTTCTGTGGTTAGGTTAATGCTTGGACATGAGACCTGCAGATAGAGTTGGCACTTCCCCTTAGATTAGTTGAACATTCCTGTTCCAATGCAACAGTGACTTTCACATGATCTCCAGAGTGTTACTGGGACAGTAGGCAAGTTAAGGAAGGGTGCAATGGAGCGAAATGTCAGACGTGTTCAGGGGAAGAGAAGGCACCACTCATTTGAAAATCAGAGTAAAGACTGTTGAAAAGTAAAGGACTCAAGGTGGTAGAAGCCAGAATAGACAACTAAGTTGTCCTCTCTGAGAGCAGAAGACTGCTGTGAAGGCAGTTCATTCAAAGGAAGGTGCTAGATGAGTCTTGGGCTCTGTGCTGTAGCGATTAGTTTCATGTTATTAGACTGAGGTTGCTCACAATATATACCATTTTAAAAGATGTATTTAAAGGCTGCTTATATGGAGAAATTGGTCCCTGAAGCCAATTGGGCCCGTGTTTGATTCCAAGTTTATTCAATCACCTGTGCACATTCTCTGTATCTGCACATGTGTGTTTCTGCCTCGGACTGGACTCAGTCGGTCCCTCAACCTGTGGGAAACCAGGGTCCCAGTATGAAGGTGGTCAAGAAGTCAGTGAAAAGTGACAGACACTGCCACAGAGAGAGTGCTGTATCTGAATGTAATTTCTCAAAGCGAATATCAGACTTACAGTATAGAAGAAAACAAAAAAGTTAGGTGACATATCAGCCAAGGTACATTGAAGTTATTTGACACAAAACAGAGAAATGCATACATAAAGACTAACAGGAGCCAGGCAGTGCTTACAACTGAGATAAGATCAGCCCTATCTAAAGTCAGCTATTGACAGGAGCCAGATGAAAGGGCTAATATGCTTAGGTGCAATTTTGGTCTATTGTATAACCCACCACCAGGGGGTTTCCGCTCTTGCTAACCTTTTCATGAATAATACAATACTCTAGTTCCTCCTTAAACCATAACCCTTCTTCTTTCTACTATTATTAATGTAGGCTGACATTCATGTCTGTAATGAGAATTCTAAGTTTACTATTTTGAACTAGCCCTGAGATTTCTAGCTCCTATCCAGTAAAATACTGCAAGAGAGCATGCAAGACCTTTCACATCGCAGAGACAAATCTGGTTATGGGGCATCAGAGACTCTCCAGGAGACAAGTTTCCGTGAAACTTTTTGCCTCAGGACTGCGGCCAAGCTTTTGGGCTTGCCATGCAGACTTAACTGGAGTGGGTGTGTCATGTTTCTCTCATTTGTCTATAGTCATCCTTGTTAGAACCCTAATCCCTATTACATTGTACCTTGCTCACTCCTCTGTTGGCACAGCTCACAGTAATAGCATACAGATAACACGTATAGGTAACATACATTTGGCACGAGCAAGACTAAGTAAATCACATATGTAGGCTGTCTTCATTGAATGCTTCTAGGAATTAACAATAGCTGTCATAATGTGGCAGCAGGAAAAACCCAGAGTGAGCAAATCTGTTGAGACATGGTTGGAAAGCTCAGCTTCTGCACACAGTAGAGAGCTCTACAGATGATAATAATAATATTAAATATATCCTAAAATACCCTTGCTACCTCCATGTGTAAGAGAAAATTAAGGGTTATTTGTAATTCTTAAATGACATAATTATATTTCCCCAGTTTCTGAATCTGATATGTCATAGTCAGTAAGGAGCCTGGGTTATCAAGATATTTTTATGTTTTTAAGTGATCAAGGAAAGAAAAGAAAGAATAAAATCTTTGAGACAGGGTCATAGGTGTCACTGGTGGCTGACATCTTTGTTTGCCCATTGAGCAGGCGCTGATTGCATGTTACTTCCTTTTCTTGGCTGTTTCCAAAGTACCAGCGGATAGCCATTGTTCTCTTGGGATTTGTGGAATAGTGGCAATCATTCCTCAGGTCTAGAGTACATGAACTGGGCAGGGGAGGGGAGGGAGGGCAGGAAGAAGTGGGCTGGAGGAGGAAGAGAAGCAGAAACAGAATGAGAATGAATGTGAGCTGTCCATGGCTTGGAATTTATGGAGGGGCACCCAGTGTGCTTGCACAGTAAGGGTGGGTGGCCATGAGCTCATGGAAGCTGTGTATAACGTGTAACGTCTGATTCAGGATGCCACCTTAAGGCATGAGGGTGCCATGAGCAGAGGAGGCAGGTAAGAAAGGTAAACGGTTCAACAATCTTAGGTCACTGAGATCCTATCATGAAGAGATGATCCTAGAAACTGAAGGACATCCGGCAATGGCTGCCTTGGTAAAATCTGTCTTCTCTGAATTTTATCACAGTTTTTTGAAATGGTTGTATTTGATCTTACTTATAAACCTAAAGTTATTTCTATTATGTACTTTGTTCTTATTGATAAATCTCTCATTAAATAATTTTTTAAGTATTAAACATCAATATATAAGTGCCTGGCACAGGGTGTGGGAAAGTAGGGCCTTTCCACATGCCTGCACACAGCTGTACTGCAACAAAGAAAAAGCTGTATATGGAGTCACATGTATATATATGTTCCCAGCACCCTGAGAGGCCAAGTCATGAGCTCCTGCAGTTATGGATACAAGGCCAAGCCCAGCAACATAACAGGGTCCAACCTCAGAAACAAAGATCCAACCCCAAAGATCCTGCAGCATGCTGCACAGCCTAGTCCTCGACACTCAGACACACATGTGGGACGACAAGGCTGGGTGAGCTGTGCTCCCTCAGACAGACTCACACCAAGAAGGCCCAAAACCTAGCATCAAACCAGAAACGCAGGGAGTTGACTGTATGGCACAGGGAGGAGGAGTTAGCTCGCCTCTGTATGGGAGGATGCTGTAGGAGAGCAGTCTGTGGCTGTAAACATCCCTGAGGAAGCTGGGATTCTGGGGGAAGTATGCAGATGCTCTGTGCACACTCTGGCAGCATAGCTCATGGACCAAAGACAGGCTATGCCACTTCCCATGGGACTGGGGCTCTGTGGTCTTTGACATGGCTTTGTCTATGTACTTATGGTTTCGTCTGGTCCTCAGATATCAGAATTTGTGGGTGACTGGCTTTGTAATTTAATATAGTTTAGTTGGCTCTTAAAAGTATCAACACTGAAAGCAAGAAACAATAAAGTAAACTAGAAAAATTGTTAGAGATCTTTTAAAGTACTTCCAAAATGAGTCTGACCTTTTGAAAGTCTGCAAACCCAGAAGCCATGTGACATGAGTGGTGTGATTGTCCTTAGATTCCCCTGCAGCAGGAGGAACACAAACATGGTTGAAAGATGAATGTATTTGCAGTTTTTATGGAATAAAGAGCAAATTTTATTCACATAAAAACACTTCCTTTAAATTAATGATTAAAAAAACCTAAATCTCAACAGAAACATTTACAAAAACCATAGAAAAGAAAATACAACTGTCTTTTAGGAACTAGAATGATTAAAACTACAAATACCTGCTGTTCCTCACAGTGCCCGGCATGATACAAATGCTGGATGGGTGTGAGTAGAGGGAGAGTCTTCCTGCACTGGCTTCTGGGCATTCAGGGTAGCTCCTCTTCTTTAAATAGAATCGTTCATATTTAAAATGCTTTCAGGGCTGAGGGGAGAGCATGAGGCACTGTGGCCAATCCTGAGAAGCCACGCTGGGGAAAGCGCCCTGGCCTTGTTTCCTACACTAGGACCCCAGTGCCATGGAGGTGGAGACATGTGCATCTGTACATCTTGCTATCTGCTCAGCCAAGATAAGTGAGCTCCAGGCCAGTGAGAGAACCTGTCTCAAAAAAACCCCCAATGGGCATTTCAGAAGAATGATACCCCAGGCTTCCACATGCCATTCATATATATAACATCCTAGTCATGTACAAACACATGTGCATAAACCCACAATCAAGCAAATAATATGTACATAACCATACATACATGCAACAAATAATAAATAAAATGTTTCCATCCATTCTGCACTGCTATGGGGTTTACCCCATAAATGCTTAGTCACATGTGTTACATATCTACAGAGACAAGAAAGATGACATTTTAAGTAAATGAAGCTATTAGAAGCAATCCATATGGTCATTATTTAGGTGATAAATATAATGAATGGTAGTATAGCATGCAATAAAATATGATCTCACAATTAAAGCAGTGGCCTGTTTATCCTGCCAGTGAAGGTTTCTATTAATAGGGATAGAGGCTTTTGTTGTTCTGTAGAGATGGGAGTGTGCATCTTAGTGTGCACATAGAATGTGTCTCAGACGGATCCCAAGCTATCGGTATCTGTGTCAGAGGACCTGGAAGCTGTGGTTGGGAAGTAGAATCCTGAGAAACCCTGACAAATGGGGAGCCTTATAGCATTTATGTGTGTTACCTACCCATAAAATATTTAACAGTAAAAAGAATTTGTCTTGGTCTAGTATAATAGCAAATGATGGCAGTCTTACTGCCCAGGGTGGGTGAAGCAGAAAGGTGACAAGCTTGAGGCCATTCAAGGCTGCATAGCAAGTTGGGGTCAGTCTGGGAAACTGCCTAGAACCTGACCTCAAAATGCACATACATACATACATACATACATGCATACATATGCCTTATACTTTGGATGCATTTCTTTATTTATATACATCGGATTTCAACTAGGATTTAATAAAATGTACATATAGACCTGAAATAGTTAAGATTCAAATAGTATGAAAAGTTTAAAGTTGAACTACTTTAGTCAAACCTAGGCTGATTTTCATTATTGACCCAGGTCTGAACTCATATTTAGGGATTTCATTCATAGGTGTTGTAGGGACTAGGAGAGTTAAGACTGAAGAATCAGAAAGGTCCTAGCTTCTCCCTTCCTTTGTCCCATTTCCTCATCTCCTCTACCCCTTGACCAGACAGAACTTCCTTCAAGCCAGCTGGCTCAGCAACTCTGAAATGAATCCTATAGGTGTGAAATGCTCTGTTTCACCAGAAAGGGGCAGGGTCACACTGGCACTGATGGCACATACTGCAGGGCTGGCATGGTGGGCATCGGTGGCAATAGGAGGAGTAAAGGAAGTCCAAGAATGAGTTCCACCCTGCATGCAACTATAGTTGCACATCTTGTCAGTGTGGACTCTCCTGGAGGGTTGATGAGGAGCAGCCTGGATAAGCAGTGACTGTTTTGGCTGAGAAAGTGGCATGGGTGATGTTAGGGGACTTGCATATAAATGTTGTCTGTGGTCTGCGCCTCCAGGATTCACTGTGTACAGTGGAGGCGCATGGTTCTGAGGCTCCTCTGTTGTTTGAGATCTTCATCTTTCTGTCTCACAGTTTCCATTAGACACTCAGGAATTTCTGTGCAGATTATAGGCCTGGATTGATGAATATAATAACCATTTTATTCCTGCATAATAAGGAAAACCTTGTCATTATAAACCCTCAAAAGCCTGTTTACCTTTTTACTTAAATGGAGCCTGTTTATATTAGTGATTGTAGCTTATACTGCAGTCTAACATGACTAATAGGGACATGATAATTCACAAAAGGATTAATAGCACTTTTAGGCTGCACAGAAAATATTTTGTTTTCTTGATAATGGTCTCTCTTAGTATCTGGAGGAAAGTTGAGCAGTCTGTTCTAATGAATAGCAGTGAAAATTAAAATAATTATGTTTTTCAATTTTTCCCTTTAGAAAACCTAACTGAAAATAAAGACATAATTTGCTATTTTTAAGATTTCGTTAATGAAGCAAAATAAACTTTGTTGTATTGCTTGGGTGTAATTCCATCTCACTTGATCATGCAGGCTGCAGATCAGATTAAAAAGCTGTACCATCTCTTCTTGAAGATTGATGCCACTCAGGTGGAAGTGAACCCCTTCGGTGAAACTCCAGAAGGACAAGGTAACAGGCAGCAGAAGGGAAGAATTACAAATGGACTTTTATAATCATGGATAGAAACTGTAAAGTAACTTGCAAAATAATATCCAAAAGCTGCACCAGCTTTGAGTTCATTTCTTTCAGTAGTTTCACTTCTGATCATTTCACATGCTCCCATGATGGCGTTCAGCATTTGGGTGTGCTGTGGTCAAATGCCAAGCATCCCAAGGAGCTGCTTCCTGCTTGGCTTCAGCTGCCATGAGTCCTTGCATCAGACAACAGAGCCCTCATTTTTCTGCAGTCGCTGCTGATAGAAGGATGTGGGTGTGGGTGTGGTGTGGGTGTGTATCGCTGTCCTTGGGCTTATAGCTGCACCTGCTTTTTATCTGAACTTGGTGATCTTGAATTTGCAAACTGTGCACAGTTTCACCTCCTGTCCTGAACAGGACATCTACCATCTTGACAAAGCCACTATCTTCACTCTGTAGTTTACACACTTGCCTTGGTTGCTTTAGGCGAAGGTGTTGTTTGAGGGATGCTTTCTCTTGTAGCAATATTGTACCACTGTTGTATGCCTCAGCAAATGTCACCACTGCAGGATTTCTTGAATATGAATGAAGATGTAGTCATAGCAAAAGCAAAAGTCCTCAGGAGTGGGATGGCAGATAGAATGGTTCAAGCCAGAATGTGCCAGAGAAGACTTGGACTCTTTCCATGCACTGTGACCACTGGTTTTGCCATTGAGTAGATAGAAGGAGCTGAACAGATGTGTACAGAGAGTACTGTCAAGACCCAGGCATTTTTCCTTAATAAAGGCTTTGTAGGCAAAGTCAGAAAACCCAAAAGACTATCTTTGGAACTTAGAAAGACCTCAGGACAAATTCAAATTCTGAATCTGTCATATTCTCGCTACACATCTACATACATTCCTGCTTAGGCTTCAGATTAAAAACAACAAAAACTTTTATTAGTATTAATCAAATTGCTAAAAATGATACCCATATTACGGATTGATGCATTGAGTTATAAGCCAGAGTGAGATATAAAGTGGACTCTTCCCCTATATTCATGAAAGGACATTGCTCTTCTTAAGTAGTACAAGAGTTTGCCAGGAAAACCAGTGTCCAACTAATGACAAGTTCTAAGGAAATTGCTAAAAATACAGTATTGCATTGATAACCACCAAATTGTATCTGTGCTAGGTTTTATATGCAAATTGTGTTTATTTAAACTTTATTTTTTAAGATTGATATATCTGTGTGCCTCAGTGAATATAGCCCCTGACGAAGCCAAAGGTGCTTGTCCGTTGGTTCCTCTGGAACTGAGTTACAGGCATTTGTGAGCCACCTCATATGGGTATTGGAAACCATACCTGGGTCTTCTGTAAGAGCAACAATTATTCTTAACCACTGGGCCTTCTCTCTAGCTCCTCAAAATTAATTTTTAATTGCTGTGGTTATAAAAACATCACTCTCTTATATAGAGAGGAGACAGACAAGTTATGCCTGTTTTTGAACTTCTATGCCAGGCTCTATGATAGTCTTTCACAAGTAGCCCTGCAAAAGTAAGAGTCATTATTCTCATCATTAAGAAGATCAGGAATTTAACCTGGCTTTCATGGAAAGCCAGATCTGCAGGCTAGAATGGAAACCCTTGCCTCTCCACTCAGTGTGCAAGGTTGCCCTGCCACGCTGGGCTAAGTAGAGCCTGTTTTTTTCTGGTTGTTCTTTTAAACCAGTTGTTTGCCCTTGTTAGAGTGACCTAGAAGTGGTCTGGGGTTTTGAGAGCACAAGTCACATTCACACTGCCTTCTCAAATACTGCAGGCTGCTACTCAATACATCATGGTTACTATCTGGATTTACTGTAAAGGCTTTTTAATATACTGAGCCAAGCATGGTTGTGCTGCTCAGGATTCCCAGTGGCAGGAGAGTTATATGTTTCAGAGCATCATGGACCATAATGCAAAACTATGACTTAGAAAAGCAGGAGGTTGGCAGGAGAGACCCGTCTGGGAAGTGCTTTCTTTGCAAGCATGAAGAGAGGTTTGTTCATAGAACTCACACTAATGACAAAGCTACGTGGGCTACGTGATGAGTTCCATGGTAATGAGACTCTGGCTCAAAACATACGTGGATGACACTTAAGGAATGAAGCCTGAGGTTGTCTTTTGGTGACTTCTTGGTGCATATGTGATCATGTGCATGCACGTGAACACACTTAAAAGATGAGGAGAGAAGATAGCTTCCTCTGAAGCTGGAGACATTTTTCTGTAGGATTATTTTATTCATACTGTAGGGATAGGGACCACATAAGGAACTCTTCTGAGAAGGTGCTCACAAATTTTACAAAGGCTAAAATTTTCTTTTTAATTAATAAGAACATGAAACTTTTTAAAAAATATTTTTAAGGAATCATCACAACACATTCTATATGTACAGTTCATTAAAGCAGAAGTCTTACATAGTATTTTTAAGACCAAAATTATCTTTAGCTATTAATTTGTTCATTGTACCGTAGAAGTTTGGCTATTAAGTTATAATCACAATAAATGAGAGTGTTGGTTTATAACTCTAATGAGCAGTAGACAAATTAAACCCAATTAGGAAATGGTGATTAATGATCAGTTGTGAAAGTTGGCTCTTTATCACTGCCGAGTCCCACAAAGCAGGCCTCTAGTTAGGAGCTATAAATGCAGTCATTTAGAGCTCTGCAATGTTGATAATATTTATAATCTCTCTGCTTAAATCATTTTCATTTAGGTGACTAACAAAACATTTCACATGAAAACTTTGATGTAATTATTGGAGGCTTGTAATTTGGCAGGCTTAAACGGTCCAAAAGTTAAGGATCACATAAACGTTTTGACTTAAAAGCTAGCCACTGTGCCGTCCATCTCTCTGTGTGAGACTTAGCTCCCTGTCTTATTGCTTACCCAGGAACATTTTTTTTTAAATTCAATTTATTGTTTATCTACTTCTATAACATCCTGTTGATGGCAGTGGCCATCATTAATATCAAAGCTGCTGAGTTGCCAGTGGGAAAGACGTGGAAGAATTTCAGCCTAAGAACATTCCTTCCAATGTGGTTAGCAGGCTTTATTCAGAGGGCAATTTGACACTGAGTTTTATTGTGGTTTAAGGACTCTTTTGAGGATTATAATGGTTGCTAGTGACCTATGAAAGCCTATTAACCTTGGCATAGCTTTTGTTTACCAGTGGTTAATTCTCTTACACACTTAACAGGAGTTCAAGGAGATTGCCCTGTGGTGTGTAAAGAATGAGGCTTCTCTCTTACTGTCTGTAGAGCCCAAATCTACTCCCTGAACCAACGGGAGGAAACGGCCCTGCTTTCTCTGAATGCTTCTCACTTGCCCAGGCTCTGTGCTGGCAGCAGAGATGGTACCCAGTGTTGACTGTACTGGTCTAGCAGCCATAGAAAGCCCTTCATCTGCTTGTCATTAGCCTTGTTTTGTCATGAGTCCAGCCCAGGCCAGTGGTTGGTCTGTGCTCACATGGTTTAAGAGAAAGGTCATTTCCTATTGAAAACTAGAGCAATAAAGTGAAGCATCTCTATAGGAATGAGTCAGCCTTTGGTTGGAACAAAAGTATATAGTTGCTTCAGTAACTAAAGACAAGTTAAGTACTTTCTTCTCCGATTCATTTGAGCTAACATTGATTCAGTAAATCTGTAGGCAAGAGAACAGACACACACACACACACACACACACACACACACACACACACACACAGGCAAATAGATACAGATATAGATATTTATGTAGCTGACCGCCTATCCAGTTATTCATTTATTAAATTTTTGAATATTGCAATATTCAAATTTTTATTTTTCCAGCCCCGCCAGGGATTCTGCAACGGGTTATATTCCTTCTTCCCTCTCCATTTGTGATCACACATGTTACTTTTGGTGTCTTTGAACAAATGGTGAGGACCTTCCCCCAGGAGACATTTGTCAGAAGTGTTGCTTTTGCCCCCTGCATGGTGAATGTAGGCAGGACTGCCAGCTGCCTTACAGGATGTAGAGTGGTCTCCCTCATGTGCCAGAGAGGCAAATTCCTGCTACAAGTTAGCTCCAACTACACATGCTCATTCATTGAACTACAAAGTGAGAGCTACTTAAAGCAGTAAGGCTGGGTGCGCCATAGTTGACTGGCACACCAAATTCCCCTCTCTCTTCTTTAAGATTCCCCTAAATAGCCCCCTGTTGCTGCACGCTCGCACTGCCCGTGCCGTGCTGCTGCTGCTGCTGCCTAGCCTCTGTTTCTTCATCATATTCAAGGCTCTGTTTCCATGATCACTTTTGGTTTTTTACTTCCCCTACCCCATCTCGCCTCATATCTATTTTTTCTTCATAGGATCTGGAGAAAAGTTCTAAACAAGTATACAAGTCTTAGAACATCAATATTTAATGGAAAGCGGGACTCCTTTTAAAGCATCAGCATTTTAAAGCCAGCTTGGCAAGGCACATTTGAATAGCACATTATAGTTATTTATCACAAATCAAACACAGCACATTGCTTCAAGACAGATTATTTTCCAAACTAATTATGACAGTCGTACTTCCTGCTGTTTTTCTGTTCCTTTCATGTGTAGGTCTTCTGTCTGAAATGCATTTTTTTCTTTTGTTTAACTCAGCTGCACGTTCTTGTGTGGGAGCTCTGGGGTCAGAGGCCTCTTGTTGCCAGTCCTGTTCTCCATCAAGGCAGCTGAATTAGCAGCTTGCAGCATCTCACACACTAAACTAAACAACACAAACACTCTATGAATATAAGTACCTTAGCTTTCTTTGATATTTGTTCAGAAGGAAAATTCATTTGTATAATCTATCAACCATATAACAATATGTTTTTGATGGTGGAAATTGTTTTATGAATATTAATAGGTACGCTTTTTCTCCTACTTGGTACACAGATTGGTGTTGGTTCAAGATGAATTTTCTGTAGAACTGAAGTTTCAGTGATGTGGCACTGAAATTCTTAATGTCTCAGCTAAGTGCCTACCTCAGAAAACAGATTGTTTTTTCCCATAGTTGTTTGTTGTTGAATTAAGTGAGAAAGCTAGGGTTTGAGCAGATGGGGCAAGTTGATCGTCTTGCCCTGCTGTTGACATAGCCATGAGCCCACCTGTGGCACAGAAGCTCTGCATGTACAAGCAAGTCATGCACGAGTGAATCAGTGTGCAGGGGCTAGTCTCTCCTTTTTATGTAGCTTTGTTTAGTTTGTTCTCATTTTCAGTCTTCCAGGACATACTTAAGCCAAGTGTGTTCTTGACTAGGTAAGAATGTTATAGCTGTGGGTGATTACCAGTCTGTTAAAGCAAGATAGATATGAGGAGAGTTGTGTCCAAGTAGGGATTGCTACAAAGTGTCAGTCAACATAGGGGTGGTTGTGGGCCTTGTAGTCTGTACTACAGTTATCACCTTTGCTATTGTCCTGTGAAGAAGCCTGGACAAATATAAATATTCACACAAATGTATATAGAAAAATCGGTGGTGAGCTTGAGAGACATGATTGGCCACCCCTGATGCAGATGCCCAAGTGAAATTTTTTGTGTCTTTAGCCACTGTGGCCGTATGCAAATGTATGGTACAATTTGACTGTTATCAAAAAATTCACATCTTTTAGCTAAAACATTTCTGCCCTGACAGTTACTCTGTTAAAAGTGCTAGTCATTAAAATTCTTGCTTTTGAGAAAGTTCTTAATGTGTTCAAACGACAGCTGATCAAGTACCTCGGGGAGCCTGGACACAGTTAAAACTCCAATAGACATTCATTTATGTCTCCTTTAAATAGAATTGTAGGGATATTTTGGGAATGAGACAGACTATAGTAATTTCTAGAGATGAAAAGAAGGTTCTGTAAACTGAGCTATAATGATGGGAATCTCTAAGCATGTGGAAAGTACCATGTTGGTAATCATGTTTCCCTGTGAGGCTGAGTGCTACACATAGCTTCTCCTTCCACCAACACCACACAGTACAAGTAACTCTGATCTTGTTTATAGACAAGGGCTCTGAGCTTAAGAAAACTGTGTGGCCAGGGCTAGCTGCTTAGCCTACAGCACTATAGCTGTGTCCTTGAAGTATGTGTGGCCGGCTTCTCTCCTACTAGACTCAGCACAGACCACTTCTGTGACCGTTGCTCTGATAGCAGCTAGGTATCCTACTTTTCAATTCTGTTCTAACACTGTATGCCTATAATGAGAGTCAGATTCACATAGTAAGGGCTGTGTCTCATAAGACTGATGCCCTCCATTGTTGCCAGTGACAACAGTTTTGGGGACCACAGTTCACCTGAGTGTTCTCACAACCTGCTCTTCAGTTGTAGCTCATTGCATTTAGGGAAACACTTTCTACCTGTTGACAGAAGCAAAGGACATTTTAAATTATTTCCAGGGAAGTCCGAGGGGTGTAGAGCTCTGTATTAAGAACAGAGTCAAAATGCCGAGTATTAAAAAGAAAGATCCACCCAGTAGGCCCATTGCTTAGAACGTTACAAGAGTTTTAGGATTTCTGTGCCAAGAATTTGAGTTGAAAACTGCCAAGAATTTGAGTCTTTATCACTTGAACCCCACCCCTCCCTGTGACTCATTTTTTAACTGCAAAGCCATTTTAAAGGCTCTGGCTCTGGGGACTTTTGGGACATGGGGCATAGCTGGTTGGAATAATTCACATAAATCTATACCCATGTTCCTGCCTCTTTTTTTTCTGCTCCCCATCTATCTACTTTGGTGTGAACAGTCATGGGCACACCCTTCCACCGCCACAGCTGAGTTGGTTAACTGCACCTTGCCCCAGGATGGACTGGAATCTCCAGGAAAGCACATCCTTCTTTCCTCAAGTTATTGATATCAGATATGTTGTCCTAGCAATAGCTGAACAGAGCAAAGTAGATGAGAGAGGGGGTAGATTAGAGGGAAGGGGGGAGAGGAAGGGAGGTAGGGAGAGAGTGATAGAGGGGGACCTAAACTATTATGTTGTACATGCTTAGGCCACACTGGATTTAACTTGAAATCTACCTACCTCAGCCTCCTGAGTGTGGAATTCACAGCGTATACCATCAGGCCCAGCTTGGCTCTGACTCCTTAAATATCCACCTAACTTCAGAGTTGTGCAGTAATTTTAGTTTCCCAAAGCTCTCGGATCTGCACACATTGATCTGTTGTTACCAGACAGGTAACAGATTACTGTAGCACCAAGGGACACTCCAGGTGCTCACACAGACCTTGTTTTCAAGCCCTGGATTGCCTGTCTGGTTCTCAGGCTGCTCACCAACCAGAAGCTCCTGTCTGCACTTGGCATGTGCATCATGACGCAGAAAGAATCTTCGGAAAGTTTGTTCTGCAGGCATTTGGTGGGGACTGCCTGCTGAACTTTGCATACATCTCCATTAATTATCCTTTCTCTGGAGCTGCTTGCAACTGTATTCTTTATAATAAGGGGCAAAGTTTAGCTTGGAACTATTTTGATTTACTGGTTTATTGATCTTGACCAAGAATTCTTTTATTTGCAAGTCTTCACTTAGAAAGTCAATTTGATAGCCTTTGCCCATTCATTTTGAAGGTGTCACTTACAAGTAATCTTGCCAGTGAGTAATGGAGGAGCTAAAATTACTAATAAATTAATTAGAATGTATTTATAAACCCAGTGGAAAGCCAAGAATGAAGTTGCTTTTCTATTGATCATTATACTGGTCATTAACTGCTGAGAAAGTGCCTTTGCAGGGAGCATAGAACACAGGCCAATTCCTTTGGTAATTGCAGGATTCCTTCATTACAGCCTCACCATTGTAGAAATATAATTACTCATTCACTCTCTGTGTATATAGTGTGGGCAGTGGTTGGGCAGTTTGTGGCAAGACTAGAGACTTAAGCAGATATCAGCTTCCATGTAAGATTTTCTCTTGTCAGTCAGGATTCATTTATGAAATTTTTGGCCTGTTTATTTTTCTGCCAAGTCATCTTGAATGTTGATATACACCAGTTCTGTCAGAACTGCCCCAAGTGCTTGAGCCATGTGCAGGAGAATCTTCCTGGTACCTGGCAATGCAGGCTGCCATAAAGCACCAGGATTCTCTTTTCTTTGTAAGCAAGTAGAATTATCTGGCTATATCCGTTGTTTTTCTGTGAGGTACTGGGAAAAGAAGGCTCCCATTTCAGACGTGAAGTACTTCTCAGCAAAGCTGGCACAACATCTGTAAATGTTGACCAAAGACATCTGCTTGTTCATATCTCAGATTCAATTAGAGAATGTTACGATGGCACGGTGGCACAGTCAACAAGTTTATGCTGCAAGGGAAGTAATCAACATGTTGGAGTCCCAGATACCACAGATGTTGTTCTCTTTCCCAAAGCCATCCCCTAAGTGTCCTCTTTGCATCCTTGTAATCAAAGATGCGTGGTGGCCCAACCCTGCCTTAGAGTGAGCTTTGCTGTGTGCAGAGCTGTTTGTGTACAACATGAGATCTACTTCTAGCAGAGGATGTATACCGTGGCACCAGTGATGTCTGGCGTCTAAGCACTGGCAGACCTGAGAAGTCATAACCAGAGACATCTACCTGGGTTAAATTAGTCTGTAGACTAGGATGGGAATTGCTTTCCCTGTTCTTCGAAAGTCAAGGCCCACCATGAATAGAGATAGTCTTACCAAGGCTACAGTGCTAGTAATATATACTAGAAATGGTTCGAAGAGCACAACTGTGTTTTCTCCCCAAAAATTAAGGCAGAAAAGAAAGAAAAACTCTGAGACTCAGATATGTAAATCTTATTCCTGCAATTGTCATTTCAAAATACATGTGTATGGCAAAACATTCTGTGTACCTTAAATATAGTCATTTTTAATTGATCTTGAGAGGCATCAGAATTAAGGAACAAATTATAAATTGTTTATTCTGGCACAGCATTCACTGTCATTAAGTTTAGAAGTTTTAGAGTAGTAAGAGGGTATTGATAAAAATCAAATTTTATCATGGAATGTCAGGACAGAGGAGAAAAAGAGAATTGGCATTATTCCCTTGTTTCTTTCTTTATAAACGGGAAAGGCAGTGCTCACCTGTTAAATACTAACTGTATGTAAGTAATGCAATTACAGCTGTGACTCCAGGGGCAATTGTGCCAATTGTGCTTGTTGTGGATGCTGGTGACCTTTGTTGTCAGCTGAGCAGAGACTGACAAATGTGAATTACTGTCCTCATTGCTGTAATGGAAGTCCCCTCCGAACAGGGACCTTGTCCTATCTGTCTCTGTAGCCTAAGCGCTCACAGGGTAAGAAAGCGTCAGTGGGTTCCCTGCCTATAGTGTGAGAGAATGAGAGTTTCCCGCCTTCCTTACTCCTGTACCTGTGGCCTGAGTAAGTCAGTGTATTGACTCCAAAGAGACTCAGGTATGGTCTCCTTTTCTCTTTCTTTAGTTGTCTGTTTTGATGCCAAGATAAACTTTGATGACAATGCTGAGTTCCGACAAAAGGACATATTTGCTATGGACGACAAATCCGAGAATGAGCCCATTGAAAATGAAGCTGCCAGATACGATCTCAAGTATATAGGACTGGATGGGAACATCGCCTGCTTCGGTAAGTCCTGGCACTGAAGCTGGAGTTATATACGATTTATGAAATGCTATTTACTAAAAGCTGTTAAAATATGTGTTTTCTTATAGCGTCAAGTAGAAAACAGTTTCAAAGTTCATTTTGATTGACAGTCACTGATTTAAAGCAGTTTTTCAACTCTGAAACTGCTGCACTTTTGAATTGGATGATCCAGGATATTAGGTTCAGTTGTATTCCTCTCCTCCAGAAATAGCTGATAATTGTGGAAATGAAACAATACAAGAAAAGTGCCCAGATGATATTTCCAGGTGTCAGGAGTACAATTGCACTCCAAATAAGAACTACTGAGAGCCTGGAGAGATGGCTCAGTGGTGAGTGCCTGCTGTGAACATGTGAAGATATGAGTTTGGGTCCATGGCACCCACATAAAAACTAGGCGTGATGTCATATGGTGATAGCCACAGTAGAGTGAGAGTGGGAAGTAGCTGGATTGAGGGGCCTTGCTGCCTACCAGTGTAGACAATTGGTGATCTCTAGGCTTATTAGTGAGAGATCTATCTTAAATCTGAAGTGGAGAAGCAGTAGAGAAATACACCCAATAACAACCGCTGGCCTCCACACACATGTGCATGTGTGTATACACACATATGCCCATGCAAATATATGTATTAAGAGAACCATTGATTTAAAGCATCTCAACTTTTTTTAGTAAAAGTAACAACTTTCCCTATGCCATCAGCATCCATCTACTAGGAACTGTTGTTATACTGTACTCTGAGACAAAACTACATTTTCAGAGTGTTCTAGTTCCCTTTCTGTGGCTGTCATAAAGCATTCTGACCAAAAGAAATTTAGGGGAAGAAAGTTAGCTTACAGGCCATAGTCCATCACCACGCTTGCAAGCTCAATTGCTAGTTTATTCTTATACAGCCCAGGACCTCCTGCCCAAGGAATGGTCCCACCCACAGTGGACCCTCCTATATCACTCATCAGTCAAGCCGGTTGGTAGGCTGTGTTAAGTTGACAATTAATGCTAACTAGGGCACAGAGGAGGGCGCACAGGATATAAATTCTAATCATTTCACTAACATTTCAGATTGAATGGTAACCAGTTGCCAAAATACTATCATTGTGCCAGTTTATTAATCAAACAATGTGCTCCATCATAGTTCTCTAATTTAGTGAAAATGGCTTATGTAGCTGAGATAAGATGTGTCTGTAGAGGCAATACAATTTCGGTTATTGTCCATGGCTTCTAGTGTTTGTGATTTATATGCTTCCGGCTTAATTGCACATGACTGTGTTTCTGCTAGAAACAATTCATTGCACTAGAAACTGAGGTCTTCATCTTAATGGAATTAAAATAAAAAAGATTTGTTGCTCATTAAAACAACAGCATCATTATATTAAGAAGTGAAGAGTCTTCAACAGTTTGCTGTTCAATACAATGGAAAATGGCATCCAATTACAATTGATACTTAAAGTGCCTGCTTTATATGGGAGCACTATCTGAATAGCATAGCTCACTTATACCCTCTTGGCTTGGGTACAGTAAGTAAATGTGCTTATAACACGTGTAGGCATTTGGGAAGGGGGCAATACAGGGTATGTTTAGAACAAATTAAATACAGATTTTTCTTGGATGAATGTTTCTCACAAACTCTGATGACGAACACTGCACACTACTTGAAGATCTTTTATTACAAATGCCCTTTTTATGATTGTAAAGACTTACTTTATTTGCTGAGGTGCCTGGGGACACATTAACCCACCCAGGATACAGGTCCCCACTCCCTAGTTTTAATTTCCCTCACCTTTATTAAGGCAGTCACAGTTTCCAGGTCTGCCTGGGGGAATTCCAGGTGCTTTACCCTGAGTGGTTTGCTGAGTTTCTATACCTTCTCCCTTATCACCCGAGGAAGGTAATTCTACAATTAAGCATAAGAATGAAAAGAGTGCAGTTGATCAATAAACATTAGCTCTAAAAGGCAGGAATGCCCATGTAAATTGCTACAGTAGTTCTTAAGAAAGGCTCCTAAATTGTACTTTTGTTCTAGGTTGAATATTGGGTTAGTAAATAAGATCTTGTCTTAAGTTTTGTGATTACTTTTTAAAATTGTTTTTGGATATGTGTATATACATGTGGCACGTGGTGCCCAGAAGTCAGAGGAGGGTGTTAGATCTCTTGGGGCTTCAGTTACAGGTGAGCCTAGCCTGGGTGGTAAGAACTGAATTCAGGACTTGTGGATGAGCAGGACATGCTCTTAACCACTGAGCCATCTCTCCAGCCCCTTACTTTTGCTTCTTGAGACAGAATTGTACTGTGCCCATGTTCTCCTGGTACTTCCTATGTAGCTCAGAGTGGCTTTAATTCAGGCTTACCTTCTTTAGCTTTCTGCTTGCTAGGGCTCCGGGGTGTTAGTGTAAGCAGTGTGCTTCTTATGCTACCTTCCTTACAGGGAACAAGGCATGCTGGTTTGGGCCCTACTGTTTTTCTTTTGAGTTTCTGTCAATGAGCTTATACAAAAATGCATGCCTGCCAAAGGTAAAGAAAGAGCAGACCCATCAGATGTTGGTTTAGTCCCAAAGGTTGCACATTCAGAGAGCATCTCCACAGGGACAAGCTAAGCTTTGCTTTTGGTTCACATAATGTAAATGGCTAGCTACTCCTCACAGCCATAATTTTTCTGCCCATCCTCCTACCTGGAGCCTTTTCAGAACTCACAGCCAAATTGGTTCCTCTCCTTAACCTGTCCTTTTTATTTGAGTTATTGATGAATCCTCCTCATTTCTCTGTTTGTTTGTTTTTTGGATACACTTATCCCAATTTTTAACCATAAATTAGTTTATAAGTTGAATCTCAATTCAGGGTACAGATTGGCCTAGAAATGATAGTGTTCTCATGTGGCCCTCAGTGTTCCCACCTCATATCCATACTGTTTAATGTTTCCATGTCATGTGCTATTTACATTTCACAGTGAATGGTGCTGGACTGGCCATGGCTACCTGTGACATCATCTTTCTGAATGGAGGGAAGCCAGCTAACTTCTTGGACCTTGGAGGTGGTGTAAAGGAGGCCCAAGTCTATCAAGCATTCAAACTGCTCACGTCTGATCCCAAGGTAAGGCTTCTTTAGTACGGAGATGGCATAGTATTCAGTCGCCTGCCTCCAGATGATATAAGAGTGAAAAAAGTAACATATGTTTTGCAGCCTCAGGTATAAATTCTGCTATCTATTTATTGCTGTACACGATAATTTGACTTTTGTTTGGTTAAAGGCATATTAGCAACTTCAGGGAGTCATTTCAGAAACTGTGCTCACAGTCTTAGGAGGGGAAGAGAACACAAAAGACAGTGCCGAGTAATGCTGTGCTGTCGACTGCCATGTATCGTGGGTAATTGACACCAAGCCTTAGTCCTGTGTTTACATGACTTAGAGACTCGGCCTCACATTCCTCTTGTAAGGATCCTGAAGATATTACTAGCGTATTAGAGTTGTATATAATTATAGGATCAGAGGTCACAGTGTATAATATATGGAAGAAATAATAGCCTGACTGTTTCTGTAGGTGCTTTATTCTGCAGCCTTAATTATGACAGTTGGGAACATACAGATTAAGTAATAAATTACTAAATGTAGTTTTCTAAATTCTGTTATTTATTTATATAAATCTTTTCTTTTTATAGTGTAGCAGAGTGGGATATAGTGTCGCTGTGGCCAGCTAGGGTACTGCGGGTGTTTAATGACTTCTTGACTCGTTCCTTGCTTTCCTGTAATTGTCCTTTTTTGGTCATCAGGGATAATAGGCCTAAACTCAATTCTTATATACAGTGTCTCTATTTTTTTTTAAAGTTTGTACTTTTCATTATAGTTTTCATTTAATTCTCATAACTGTATGCTATATTCCTTTGTATTAAACTTCATTCAAAAGTTGTTATCCCAATATCATTAGAACACTTAATACATTTTGTTGGTTATTAAATTATTTGGAAACAAGAATTTTAGGCCAGCACAAATGAAAACAAGCCAGAGTCATGTCCCCCCGCCCCCCAGGACTTGCACTACAGCTGGCTTCCTGTGGATCCTTCTCAGGAAGAATTGTGCTGGCAGTTGCCTGTTTGCATTCACACACATGTGGTTCCATATATTCAATATGCTTGTCAGTCTTTCTGTGCTTTCGCAATTGCTAAGGATGATTTACCTTAAAATTTGCTAACTCTTCTTCCAATTCACAAAACAATGTTAAGATGTCATTACTTACTTCTCTTTAGTTCTTTAGTGGTGTCCAGGAAGAGCGAAGCCAGTGTAGTCTAAGGCACTCATCCATCAAGGGGATTTGGGGCACCGGGGAGGATCTGTTCCACAGCCGGTGTTGTTTAGGGTTTGTTGCTCACTGTGGCTCTCCCATCCTTTTGCTTGAACATGCCTTCTTCATGCTTCCTTCTAAGAGCAGAGTCATTTTCCTCCTAGAGATCCCCACATAAAGGGACACTCTAGGTACTGTAGGTGCCACAAACATAAATCTCTGATTGTTTGCAACTGTGACTACTTACCTTAGGGAGGGGTCAGTCTACCAAGACAAGCAGCATGACTGGTCTTTGGAACATCTCAGTAGTTATTCTTGAATTTTAACTTTATAAAACTGAAGGGTGTAAGGAATTTTAAAAAGTGACATGCAGAGCCATTTTTATTGTTTTTGCTTAAATAGTCTCTTCAAAAAATTGACTTTACCTTATGGAATATTTTCAAGTACTTGGAGTGTTTCAACTCTTTTGAGCTTGGCTGTCATCCTGGGATGGATAAAGGGATGTCGAAGTTATTTTCCTCACACTATATCAGGAAAATGAATGCATAGCTCATCTCCCAGAACATTTTCCAAACCTTAAAATTCTAAGCTGGTTAAAAAGCATGGAAATTAATTTGTGTTTTTAATCTTTGTTTGGTTCTTGCAAGTCAGAGAACAGTAGAGGGAGAAAAAAAAAGACAGTGCAAAACACAACCCAAAAGGTGCAGATGAGTTGACTTGATTTTGCAAAGAAACAGCTTGTAGTTCTGGCTGTAATTATTTCTGATAGAGCCCTGTCCACCTGCCTAGAAAGAGCGCTTCCAAGAACTCACAGCTAATTATTTCAAAGCATTGTCTTGTTAGATATAACAATTAATTCACTGAAACTCAGAATTACAAGTGGCTTGTTAGTGTTAAACTTAAACCAAATCCAGACTTAACATCTCTGTGTTTGTCGTAACATAATATAACTTTATTGGTACAGTAATAAACATAGTGTCATTTAAGAAAAATGTGACAGATTCTGTTTCTATCCACAATGTCAGCTACACCTCTGAATTGTACATTTCTTTTTTCTCCCTTAGGATAAAGGTTGTTCCTTCAAACACTTAGGATACCTAAGTGCTTGTATTCATGTTTTAATGCAAACATCTGTATAATAAATTTACATATTTGTTTATAGAACATAGCACTGAACTCCTTGAATTGTCTAAACCAAGAATCTTCAAGGTAGCTCAGTTATTCAGCTGATTTCACATGAAATTTATCATTCAGTGTCTTATTTTTGTATTTTCCTTCAGAGCACAACTGGAGAGCAAAGTGATGGGGTTTGTCTGCCGCTGCGGGTGTAGGCCTCATCTTATCTCCATTTGGAGAAATTTGAACAGGATTCTTAAACACAGAAGTAGATATGACAGAAAGCAAAGTTTTGTTGTAATCTGTTAAAAATTTGAACACATTTCAAAGAAAAGTCCTATATAGAATGTTGTCTTTGTTGTGTTGTTTTGTTTTGTTTTGTTTTGTTTTGTTGTAAATTATGCTTTGGCTTGCATTTCTAATTCTCAGTTTAGAATTCCAGATATAGCATCTGGCCTATGTGAAGTATCTTGCATAAATGAATAAAGCAAAGGCCAGTTGGCACTCTTTCATCAGTAACCCCTCTGCTGGCATGTGTTAACTGAGTCTGTTGGCCTCCGGGGACCTTCTTGTGAGAAATTAAAGTAGGTAGGTAGCTGGCCTGGACTGTGCTCCCTGCCTGTTGTCAACTTCAGAGTGCCTCTCCCAGAGCCCTTCAGCTGCCAGAAGGAAACATGTTGCTGGTAGCCAAGGCCATATTTGAAGAGAGAGCATTGATTATGGGACTCCACAGCCAGATTGCCAAAGGTTAACCTTTACCACTATTGCTATGGAAACTTGGACATGTTCTTCAACTTCAGTGTACCTCAGTTTCCTCTCTTATAAAGTGCTTAATAGAGAAGGTTGCTTAGTTATAAAAATTGAAATATGCATTGTCTTCTGAAGGGGCTTGTTTGGGGATAGTATCAGTTAAAATATTTAAGGAAGGATACATATAACCTACCCCAGGAAAGGGTAATCATGCCTTGCATGTGTTCCTCAGGAAAGGGCTTTCTATGGAGCCTTCTTGTTTATCTTCACTGTGTTTTTAAATTCACTATTCTTACCTTAACATTTATTTAGAACACAAATTTTAACTACATAGTTGGAAGGGTTATCACTGACTGAGAATACCCTTGAAGCTGCCAACCAGGTCAGAAAATGTCTCTGAGCCCCTGTGTACACTGCCCCTAAATCCTTCTCCTTGCCTTAGGTTTACCTGAAAGGCCATCACTGTCTTTCTGTGTGCTAGTGCAGGTTTTACCTGGTTTTGACCATAATGTATCATCTGCTGTGTGCTCTTGCTGCTTTTCCCTTATCTTCATTGGTGGCACTAGCCAGCCCTTTCTTTCTTGAGCATCCTAGCCAGTGTGTGACAACACCATGGTTGGTTTAATAAGGCCTTGCTCTGTGACCAGTGAGGTTGAACACAGTTCATGTATATGTTGCTCATTGGGATGTCTTTAAATGTTTAAATCACCATTATAAAATAAGATGTGAAAACACATTATTTCAAAATCATTTCTAAAGCAGAGAGTTGTGATGTTTTAAATGTTCAGTTCTTTGGCATGCTCTAACCTTCCATGGAGACTGAAGGTTTATATGTAGGAATGAGAGCCATCTGAACAGGCTCACTTATACCCAGGCCTGACCAATGGGCTGTTTTCAAACTGATGAAGTGTTTGCCTTTCTAGTCGGTGGTGTGAACCTGGGAGAGCAGGGCCTAAAACTGAGGTGGACTAAAGTCTCATGCAATAGCTGACTTCATTCAGAGCATCAGACAGTTTATACTATGAGGGTTAAGAAGATTCACCAGAATGGAGTATACAGTCACTAGGCCAAGCTACATGTGGCAAAAACTTTTTTCCATCGCAGCATATAAAGGATAGTTTAAACATATAATTGAATAACATCAGCAAACATTAATGAGTGATTGAAAGCAAACTCACTCGTATCCGCTACACTCAGAAGGAGCATGAAAACCCATCCCCAAGAACAGGTCAGTGTTTTGAAGATACTGAGGGCACAAAGAGTTTTCTCACAAGCAGTAAGACTGCTCACGTGACTTCATGACAGTGTTCCGACAATGGAGGTTCGAAGAGATTCATTGCCTGGCCCTGATTCTCTTAACTGGACAGCCAAGAAGGCAGTTTAATAAAAGAAAGATGAAGTTCATGTTTGAAGGAACAACCTGATACCGTTTGGTATAAACTGAGAAGAGATTATCTTTCTGACCCCTGGAGGATGTGCTTCAATTTCTCCAGAACTGGAGGCGAGAAGTAAAACTACTTCCCTGTTTCCAGGGCAAGGTCTAACCAAATGGCATTTAATCTAATAAATGTTTTGGATTATTATCTGCTAAATAAAACACCTTAAAGTGCTGTGCTTTTAGAGTATATTTAAAGGCAAAGCAATACTACATTTTCTCTAACTCATGTTTATAATCAGAGTCAGGGTATTCATTAAAAGGTAAACTGAGGCAGACAACATTTTAAAGGCTTTACTAGGACAAATAGCAACCCCAGATCTGGCAGCTCCAAGCTGGCTTGGCCCTGGGGCTCCCAGGAAGATGCATGCAGAGGGACAGGCTTTTTGATGGCAAACTCAGAAATACAACAGAGATTTGGCTGCCTGTCTACAAGTGAACATTTACTACCTAGGTCACTGTAGACTAATTGCCTATCTACAAGTCAACAACTGTTTCTTAGGTCACTATAGATAGATTGCCTGTCACCAAGTGAACATTTTCTTCCTAGGTCACCAAAACTCTTGCAGGAGTTGTTTCCTTAGGTAGTTCCCAGAACTGGTGCAGCATAGACTTCAGTGCTTTGGAAACAACTGCCCACATTCTTTTCCTTACAGGCTGTTTGACAATAGATTGGTCTTTCATATATATGAGGAAATTTAGAAGTCTTGACAGCTATCTTTCTTTGTTTTTTTGTTTTGTTTTGTTTTTTGTTTTTGTTTTGTTTTGTTTTCTTTGATTGTTTCAACTTTTAACTTTTACACAAACTATTTATTATTTATATTTCCTGTGGGTGATATTCCCAAGCATACATAATCTGAGCTCTGGACCTATGCACCCCCATTCATCAGCTACCCTCCTATGTTTCACCTCATCTTCCCAAATAGCCTTCTGTTTTGTATTTGGAGTATTTTAAGTATTAATTTTTAATTAAGTCTGGATTCCACATATGAGAGAAAATTAATTTCTCTCTTAGGGTGTGGCTTATTATGCATAACATGATAATCTCTATTTCTATATTTTTCAATTTTATTGCAAATTATCTAATTTTTGCCTTTTTGTGACTGAGTAGAGTTGTTATTTACACCATATCTTTATACATTCCTCTGTCAGTGAACAGCTTTGCTGCTTCCATTTCCTGGCTATTTTGAATAATATTTTAGGAAGCATAGGCATGCAAACACCTCCATGACATGTTGAGAGAGTCCTTCCGGTATATAGCTAAGAGTGATGCTGGCAGGGTCAGACGTGGCTTTGTTTATAGTTCTCTGTGTAATTCAGAGTTAGGCAGCCATTCTCCCTGGTAGTCTCCCTGAGCATCCAGTCAGGGAGAATGATTTGTGTTTCTCAGTCTAACGTCCATTATCTCATCTCCCTCTTTTACTTAGACAGGCCACTTACTAAAGATTACTCTCTTTAGGAACCGGAGAGGCGGCTCAGTGGTAAAAAGTACTAGCTGCTGCTCTTTCAGAGGACCCACGTCTGATTCCAAGCACCAACATAGTGGCTCACAGCCCTCTGTCAATTTCGTTCTCAGTGATCTGGTGCCTTCTTCTGACCTGTAGGCACCAGGCAAGTGCATAGTGCACAGGCATACATAGAGACAAAATACCAGGACACAGAAAATTACAACAAATTGAAAAAAACAAGTGCAAGCAAATTTTCACTTTTAATTGAAACACAGAAATTAAATTTATTTATGAGTATGTGACTGTTCAATGTACCCATTCCATGTATAATGATTAATTGGTCAGCACAAAATAGTTCCTTACTATTCAATCATTCTTTATATGCTGAAAATTGAAAAACTTCTGCCCTGGGTTTTGCTATCTCTGCTGATACTAGTTTTGCTACTACCACTAATGTGCTGTCTGTTTTATATTTATTTCCCTGACTGATTGTTTTTTGAGTTGGCCCCTTCCTCCACACCACCTCTTGGGCACATTCTGTATAGCCTGGCCTACTTTTCAGGTATGCCTTTAGCCACTACCATTTCAGACCATTTGCAATAGGGCATCGTCTGTTTCTATGTTCCTTACTGATACGTTTAGAAACCAGAGAGAAGGATATACTGTCCACTCTGCCTCTCATAAGTCACGTGTTAATGTGCCTTATTTTGTTTCATGTTAAGTGCTTCAAGAACCTCACTGTCTTAGAGACATCTTCCCCAATCTTGTCATTTGTCCCAGCATGCTTAGTAATTATTCATCCTATATGTAGAAGCCTTTAGGCTGTTACAGAGAAAGTAGACTTCTGATCGCATTAAGATGTCACATAAGTTGGAAATGTATAATTACTAGGAGAGTTAATGGTTTTGCAGTATTTCCTATCATTCTCCCTTTTCTACCAAGAGAATTGTCGAGTACAACAGCTATTAAATAATGGCCACAGTGATGTCAAGACTGGCTGACTCTTCCAAATAACAGTAATAGTCTCACGGTGGCAGGGCATCTAAAAGTGTCACTCTTATCATGGAGGTTTTATTCTAGCATCTAAAGAATTAGAGGAATCACTAAATGTGAGAAGCAGATGTAGGAACTTGATTCAGAAAAATAAGGTGAACTGCCTTCCGCAGAGATTGGGTTTTCTCAGCTGCTATGGATAGAAGCTGTACTTTGGTGAGCTGAGCCCCATGGATGCAGGAAGCTGAGATACAGCCCCTTCCTCAGTGTGCCAACTCTTCTCCTCACCGCCGCCAAGGGAGTGGAAATTAGAAAAAATCACCTTGTTGTGAGGAAAGCAGCATGTCTGTTTGGTCCTTCCTACAAAATGTCCTGGCTCATTGGTGTGCTGAGGAGTCATGTTTTGGTTTTCCTGAGGAAATCCAATTTCTGGGGACCCATTGTCTCAATAGTCTAATATCTGAAGGGAGGGGTGCAAATTTCCCTTTCAGATATCTTCATTCCTGTCAGGACCATTACACCCATGGGCCTCATTATAGATCAGAGATAGTCCTCCAAGCCACAGAATGTAAAGAGACAAGAAGCCACTCCAAGCCACACGGGGTTCATGAACTATATAGGTGTGTCAAGTAGGCTGTGGGCACTGAAGGTCAGGCCAGAGTGAATGGAATCCTGACCTCTGAAGCTGCCATGGTAAAGGGAAGGAGGACAGGAAAAATTAATGAGCAAACAAATATCTAATGGGAAACAAAGACCAAAAAGCAGGCCAAGTGGTCATGTGTGGCAGTTACCTGGTTTCAGGGCCTGGTATCTCCATCTTCTGCAGAAAGCCCTCTCTGCTAGTTTGCCCTGGTAGGATTGGCATCTGGGGTTTATAGTCTTTAGCAAGGCTGCTTGCTGTGAGTCTTCCCAACATGTCCTTCCACTAGGAGCTGTCCATCTCTCTTTTCTAGTTTTTCACTGTCTTTCCCAGTGTCCTGGGCAGCAGGACCTACTGGATTGCAGTGAGTTACATTGGAAGTAAGGCAGGCTTGGGCATAAGCCGCAGGCGGTAACAGTTGGGGAGGGGGGAGAGGTGGTGAATAGTTGACACTGCAGTTCTCACTCTAATTTGGGTGGCCCCATCTTGCAATTAAAGAACTTTTCAGTATGCCTGGCTATTTTATCTGCATTTCTGGGACCCTCTCCAGAGGATACTTTGACCACCTTTGAGGTCTTAGGAACTGGAACACATGGAACGCACATAGCACCATCCCCGAGGGCCAGTTGGCATAAATCTTGGCTAATTATTTTTCTCCCTGCTTATCTATGGGTCCTTTCATTAATCGTTATATGTAAGCATTCTTAAAACATCCTCTTTTATGCAATTAGAACTTAGTAGAGTCTTCTTGAGCAAACACTGAGGTAACTTGTAATACCCAGAGGCCTTAGGCTCAGGAACAGTAAACAGAAATCCTAGAGCTTTAACCCTTGACCTTCTGGATTTGACTTCCTTGAGACCAAAAGTGACTTAGGTACTTCAGTATGTCCTTGTGACCCAGGGCTGTTAAAATTTGGATAGCAGGTAAGAGAAAATCTATCTTGTATTCAAGGCAATATTAGATGTTTTTCTGCATGTTGTAACATGTGTCCACTGGTTATATTTTAGAAATGGAGCTAATTCTCTATTAAAAACCAAACTAAGCAATTAACCCCAATGCTGATAATGCTCGTCAGATTATTTATTGTTCACCAAAGGAGGGAACAAAAGAATTATTTTATATTCCCCTAAGGAAGATGAAGGAGGGAATGAAAAAATTCAAGTAAAGAAACGTGCAAAGAACTTAGCCCTTATGGTCAGAATCTGTGGTTCTGAGTTTCTGTTCAGATACAACCTTAAAAGTTGCAGGGTCTAAGAAGATGGTGTAGTCAGTAGAGCCCTGGCAAGCAAGCATGAGGACCTGCATCAAGCATCTAGTCCCCCTATTAAAAAAGAAAAGAGTAAAACAGCAGCCAGATGCAGCAACATATAACTGCCCTTCCAGCTCTGGGGAGGACAGAGGCTCCACCTGCATATATATCTCCACACCCATACACACATGCACTTAATATATGAGCATGTATACACACAAAGTTCTGACAATTAGCCAAACACTGTCCAATGCCATAGCTGTATAAGGTTCGAGGAAAGAAAGTAATGGCTGCCACTACCCTAGCTGGATGTTTTCATGTGCACTTTCCAACACAGGAGCTCCTGAATCCGTCCACCTGACAACCAAAAAATATTTATGAGTCACCTGTGATTGCCAGGCCCTAGGCTCACTAAGAACTGCCTGGCTGCCTATAATCTTACGCTTGCATTCCCACGGAGCCTTACTTATTGGTTTTTCTTTTACATCATCCCTTTAAAACAGTGGAAGGAGGCCCACAAAAGACCCAGCCGTGTCCATTTCTCTTAAGGTCATGTCTCATTGTCTAGATTCAGGAGTAGCAGGGAATCATCCCTTGAGCCTTAAGGATCAGAGTGTGGGCTAGGTGCTACCACAGTGGACCCCCTAGCTTGAAGGCTGTTGAAATGCAGACTCTGTTTTCTCAGGGTCCAGACCACGCCCAAACAGTACAGCTCCCTGGCTTTTTGTTGCAAAGTATTTTGTTCATCATTTCCGTAGGACATTGACTGATGTCAGTGACCTCCAAGCCCATTCGATGTAAGTGTGATGGGGACTGTCATCAACTTGTAAACCAGTGGCGTTCTATGAATTGTTTTAGTGTACCATAAGCACAGAAGCTGAGCACAAGCAGTTAAGATACTTTTACTGTTCGAACCCCCCCCAATAAAAGATACTTTTACTGTAAAGTACCATTGTTGTGACATGCAAATGGAAGATGAATTTCTTTGTAAATTATATGTTGCCTCTTATAGAATATTAGCCTGTCACTGTTAGTGAATTTGTTCAAGATTGATCCTTCACCACAGATTATCTGAGCAACATTGCACCATGACTTTACATGAGTGATGGCCATATGAGAGGCAGCATGGTAAGCCCGTTTGATGGATGATCTGATACTCCAGTCATTTGATTAGAGGCTGTGATAATCCCTTTTACCACTTGTTCTTGCCCCTTGTTCTTTCTCCTGATTCTTTTTGTTTGTTTGTTTGTTTCTTTGGGACTACTTTTCTCATTCCTTGTCATTTTGGTGGCATATTCTCCCCATTTGGACATTCCTCAATTTTGCATGTAAATGCAGAACCCACAGAGTATGCTCAAGCCTGAGAGATTGATGTAATATCTCCCTGGCATAGTAGGTTGTTTTTAAGGTGTTAGCTATAAGCTCTTCGTGAGCTTGCGTAATGGGCCAGGAGACTGCACTTCTGCACACCTCCAAAGCTGTGCAAGATCCAGCACTCAAGTTTTCTCACGGGGCCTCCTGGGCACTCATCATGTGGCTATATTTAGAATATACCTGTTCCAACCATGTGTGTATCAGCTGGGATCTCCTTTACATGCAGGTTACATGCATGACCTATTCTAGACTCAACTATCTTCCCTGATCCAGGAGCAGAGCTAGCATTTATTCTAAGAAGCTCTTCAGAGGATGCTCATGTTGGCTTAAGTTTGATTTGCAGCCTTAGCTCTGTTTTGTCCCCTTACATTAGAGTCTACTATCCATCCTTGATATGACAGCCGGTCCTACCTGAGGTAGTTAGCTGTGAGGACCAGCTGACCAAGCCTAATTCACCTCAGCATCCTATCCCACAGAGCTCCAGGTCCAACTCTGTTAACGCTTGTTTGTTCCCTTCCCAGTGTGCTGTGACACACCCCTGTTTTATTCTTTTCTATTCCGGTGTCATATCTGTCTTTGAAATTCAGAGGAAATTACCATTCGAAAGTGCCTTTTCTATTCAAAGAGAATGGAGGGTAATCTTGCAGTTAATAAAGTTCATCAGTGAGTTCATAGATGCATTCCCTCTGATCAGTTCCCAAATAGAGAACTTGTGTTTTTCTTGTCTGTGGAGGTAGACCATAATAACAGGCTGTGTCATTCTCAAGTGACTTTCTATAAACTTTATGAAATTACCTCGTCTCAAGTGTAGTCACTGAAGTGGATCTTATTCACTTTTGTCTCTGTTAAGTTACCATCAGCTGCTGTTTCCACCCGAGACTTCTTTGCTATTATGTGCTCTGTGCATTTACTCTCTAAGCACTTTTCTTCTTCCCTCTTGATTTGTAAGTGTTTTGCTGTGATTCCGTTTCTCGTCTTTTCTTATTACAGAGTACAACCTTCATTTGTTACCTGGTCCCTTTTGCTATTTGGGGAAAAGGAAGTGGTCAGATGTTTCTGTATTTGATAAATGTCATGATAATAGGCAGTTTTAAGATGAGATAGTGAATCCTCTTTTATGTTTGGTCAAGAAAATTGATTTCTAATACTGTGTGGCAGAGGTCTTTGCTGAGTTTTGTCATAAGATATGTGAATAATAATAAAAAAAAATCACCATTTTTAAAAAATCCAATTTAATGTTTCTTTACCCTAATAGACATGCTTCTTTTACAGATTATAATTAGGGAATCAGCATAGGACTCTCTGTAGCTTCTTGACCCATGTGTGTCAACCATTATGTAGAATTTGGAATTGAATTCTTCTCTGTCCTGTCTTCAGTGTGCAAATGAGCCCTCGGTGCTGCTGCCTCCATTTCTATACTTGTGCCATGATATCAGATGTTCATGCCTCTGTCACAGGATGAAGGAGAGAAGAGGGGGGATATGGCTTTCATTCTACAGGTCTGCAGCTCACGATAAACACACAGTGGCGACCCATGAGAGGAGCAGGCTCTAAACATACCCTCACAAAGGAAAAACATAGCCCAGATTGGCCTCATACTCTCTGTGTGGCTGAGGAGGACCTTGAATTTCTGAATCTTCTGCCCCTACCTCCCACTTGCTGAGATTATAAGTGTGCACCACCCCACCAATGCATGTAGTGTAAGGGGCTTGATCTCAGGGCCTTGTACATGTTAGGGAAGCCCTCTACCAGCTGAGTACATCCCCAAACTTGCAGAGCATACTGATACCTACATTAGCATTGAAAATCCCTTAAGGTACCTGGTCCTGATCCTCCCTGAGGGATGTGCCCCCAAGCCTCCCTCTGGAATTCTTGTCCGTACAGTGATGGTCATAGGGTCCCTTCTCAGTTTTACTCACTCAGTGGGCACTTGCTTCCACACTTGTTTTCTTTCTATGTCCATGTAGTAGGATACATATAATGTGTGTGTGAGCCAAGCATACAACACACATTCAATGTCCTTGGACCTGCCTGGTGCCACCTCAGCTCACCAGGCTTGCTGAGTATGCTGGCTGGAGCCAGCGCTATACTGAGATAGGAATGGTGATTCAGACATGGCCCCTCATTGGCCTTACTCAGGCTTCGTGGATCAATGTATACACTCATTAAAATTGGAGACCTGTGAATTAGAATTTTGATGACATTTTATTAATTAGACACAGATTTTTAGGAGAGACAGAGGTAGGGTTATTGAAATGGATGCCGTTATCCTTCCTGGGTGTGTTTCAGTTCTATGACATGGTGGATTTTCAAAGTGAAAACAAATCATCACTGTAGACTGTAAGAAGAGACAAGCTCGTGTAGACTGTAAGAAGAGACAGACAAGCTCGTGTAGACTGTAAGAAGAGACAAGCTCGTGTAGACTGTAAGAAGAGACAAGCTCTTATAGCAGGTCAGTGCATCGTGGTGGACTGCGCACTGAACTGTCTCCTGCTTAGCAGATCATGTGATTGAAAGGCTCTGAACTGAAGTCTCTCTTTTCATTGTACACATATAATAGGGTGGCTTCAGGCTGGCAAGTTACAGGTCCTTGGAGATCCCCAGCTAACACCTGTGCCTGAAGTCTACCCCCTGGGACTGCTTTAAGTGTATGTTCTTTTGGGTTTGGCCAATTCCTCTTTAATGTGACACACAGGCTATACAGCTTTTGTTCCTAGAAGACAAATGCAGAGGATATTTTTCTACAATTATAATTAACAATAAGGAAATATAATTCCATTTTCTTACAAATTTTAAAAACAAAATTTTGTTGTTAAATCTTTGATACCTTGTTTCTGTTAGCTAGATTTAGTATAATTTTTATTTCTCTGTTTTGCAAAACATACCAGAATTATTTCTACTCCTTTAGCACATCAGAATAGGAGGTGCCTTGGATCCTAGGTGATGTTTTGTGACGGTTGTTGGTCATTTCTGCCATTAGCTTATGAGACACTGATGGAAAGCTGAGGTGCTGATTGAACTCACTGCTGGGTAGTGTGACATCTCTTGGTACTCATCATCTTTTCTGACCAGCACAGGACATGAGGCTTGGATTCCAGAGATGGCAGAGGTGGAGGCTGGCTCTGTCTGCACTAGTAGGTCCACAGCCAGAAGGGACGGAGATACTAGAAGGAATGGTGTTCCCCCTACCCCCTTTTAATCCCTGAGAGGAGGTTTTGCTGAGCAAAGAAGCCAGGGGCTCAAAAGACCTGCATCATAAGTGGCCCTGACATATGCATGGACATTGCAAACCAAGCAAAGTCCAGATATTACAGACTTCAGTAAAACACTGAGGAAGAGCTACATTCAACTATCAAGTGTGTGTTTGAATCTAATTTTAAGTGAAGCTTCTTTTAAAACTATTTTAAATTTTCTTGTGCTATAGAATTTTGGAATTGAATGAGACCTTCAAAATCAGAAAGAAAGCAGCATCATAAGGCAAGTTAAACTTGAGCAAATACAGGAAGACTTGGCATGTTCTTCTGAAATGGAGCCAAGTTCATTATAGCATCAGTTAAGCCAAGACTCAGCTCCTCAAATGGGAGCAGCCTGGTGCTAGCACGCCAGCATGGCTGGGGATTGTAATAGCATGGTGTACTCTCCAGCATATAGATGTATATGGTCTGGAGGATTTTACTCTGTTCGAATGTACCCATTCCATCTCGAAGGACTCTGACCTCTAGGGAAAAGCACTCAGTTGCAGAGGTAACTGGTTCCATCACATTACATGGAAAGCCCGTCTTCATTTGGCTTTTGGCAAATCTTAAGGAATTCATGAATGAGGCTGCAGCTACTCAGAAACTGTATGCAGAGAACAGCCTGCTTCTTTCCCACATGCATCTTGATGTTACAGTGAAGCTGGGGTGCACTGACCTTAGCTCACTCTGCAATGATGATGCAGTGTCTATCTAGTCCAAAAGGCTTTGCACTCGCAGTCAGAAGCTCCTGCGTGGTTCCACGAGGCCTGTTTAGAGCCACAGAGCTTGCTTGATTGATTTGGTTTTTGTTTTTATCATTCTCTCAAAAAATTTTTAATTCTCATATATATTCACTAATTAAGAAATAACATTGTTTCAATTTATTTACTTATTTTTTTGGTGGGTGTGGAGTGAGGAAGCGTAGGGTACACAGGTGCCGAAAGTGTACGTGTGGAAGCCAGAGGACAGTGTGGGCAAGTTAGTTCTTCCTTCCACTGTGTGGTCCCAGAGATCAAACTCAGGTCATTAGGTTTGATGTGAAGCACCTTTGCCTGTTTATCCATCTCTCCAGGCTGTCTCTAGCTCCTCTGAAAGCTAATAAATTTCAGAATTGCTTATCCACAGCATTTGGGTCGTCTCCTAAATAATGCAGATGTTGTTTGATGCACTGTCATGATAGAGGTTGGGACATACAGAAGGACACAGGAGACAATGGATCACTCATTGGTCCTCACTTCTTCTGTAACAGTTATTAAGGTGGGCTCTCTACCTCCACTCTTTCCTTCTGTTGCTGTGCACAGGGGTTTTTTCTAAGAGAACTTTGGTTGCTCATTTTATGTTTTCCCACTGAACAACAAACTTTTTTTTAATTACATCATTGGATATTTTTCTATATCAAGATTTTTATTACCTGTTTCAGATTCCATTATGCTTTTTTGTATTTATACTCATTCTCCATGCTTTAAATATTTAAATGGTTTTCTGTCACCGTCATATGATCGCCTCTGAGTCTTTTCATGGTGTATGTTTCTAAGTAAGCTTGGGAGTACGCACTTACATTCATCCTTTTACAGATAGCTCTATTACAGTTTCCCTTTGTAACCTAGCACCTACATGTAGGGGATTTTATTTCTCTCCCTAAATGTCCTCTGGTGACCACATACCTAACTGAGGTTGGCTGGCTTGTTACTTTTGTTGAAGTGACAAAGCACCCAGCAAACCATTTAAGGAACAAATGACATCCCTTGCAGGATGGGGGTGCAGCCAACATGTTAGGAGTCACAAGGCAGCTAGCTGGTCATGCCATTTTAGTTAGTAAGCTGACACATATGCTGGAGCTCAGGTAGATCACTTATTCAGGAAGGCTGAAACCCCAACCCTAATAGACTTGTGTCAGTCACAGTAGTGTGCATGCATCTTCCCACTTGAGTTCATCTAGGAAATCCCTCCTGTACATACCCAGGGCCCAGAGGCTTGTGCCCATAAGGTGGGCTAACTATTACAAGTGACTCCTGCCATTCCTGAAGAGTTTATAAGTGATCCAGAAAGTTAAATAGGAAGCTATTAAGATGTTACTATTTGGATATCAATAGATATCTTCAGAGGGTCTATGCATAGCTAAATCTTATGTACCACTCTGACAGTTGGATAAGAAAAAATTATGCTCACCAAGGATATTTCATTATAAGCTAATAAGTATAATGTTAATGAAATATGAAAATGACATAATTATAGTTCTATATTTTTATTATAAATCTCTGACTATCAGATGTGGAGATTAGGGCTAAAACATGACACTTTGGTGCTTGACGCTTTTCAGAAGTCCCTTTTTTATGGACATGAAAACAGTAAAATATTCATATGTACTGTTGTGCAACATTGCTTTTAGTGTGTCAAAAAAAATGTGAATATCTGTCCTGTCATTCTCAGACACATTTCACGAATGTTCAGAATGAACAAAGTCAGTGTTAGAGATAAATCTGTTTATAATGTAACATGTTTCTGTTGCTCACTCTGTATTTATTAAGCACGGGCTGTCCAACAGTCTGAACATACACATGAAAAGTTTGTGAGAGGTTTGTTTGCTTGTTTGTTTGTTTTGAAGTATTATTTTAGGCTTGGGAGATGGCTCAGCACTTAAAATGCTTGCTATACAAGCAAGACGACCCAAGCTTGGATGCCCCAAACCCACATAAACACAAGGCAGGTAAGGTTCCTTTAGTTCTAGCCTCAGAAGGCAGAGCCTGGGCTACAGGATGCTCCAGAACAAGCTGCCCACCCAGGCTAGCCCTATTGGCAACTGGTGGTTTTGATTGAGGGACCCTGTCTCAGAGAGTAGGAGGATTCTGCAGGGAGATTCCTGACATCTGGACTTCTGCTTCCCGCCTCTGGGTACACATGTGAACATGCACACATGCACAGGCTCATCCCCTACTTGTGAAAAGGAGGAAAAGATGATTTGATGTATGTGTGTGCATCGCTTTCTTCACATGTGACCTCTGCAGAAAGAAGTTCTTTGTATGTCTTTTTTTTTTTTCCATCATCTTGAGTGAATACAAGGTAGATATACATCATGAATGTGTTTGGTTTGAGAAAACATTTAGTTGGCATTGATAACTGGGCTCCTCAGAAACTGTAGCATTTCTCCCTGGAGCCAGAGTGTGTCTTTTAAAAGGAAAAGAAGAGCTGACCAGGGTCTGAGTTTTTCCACATGGAAATCGATAGCGACAAGGGCTGACCCACTCCATCCTGTCAGATGCCATCTCGATAGCGTGGCTGCTTTCCGAGTTAGTAATGGCAGAACATCAGATTTTGCTTCCTTTACAAGACAGAGCTATAAATTGAGAAGTTTATTTTTCCTTCCTTAAAAGCTGCAAAAAAGCCAGTTAGATACATGGAGGCCGTCAGAGCAACCAAGCCAACTCTCCAGAAAGCCCTCTCAGTTACCTGTTATATGAACACCCACTTTATACAATCTGGCTTTTTGGTTTTGGTTTTTTAATTTAAAGTACCTATAAAAAGCTAACCAGCATAAGTTAGGTTTTGTAGGGTAGATTGTTTTGACAGAGATGCAACATAAAGGCTGGGCAGGAGATGCAGTATACAGAAGCCTCAGCCTTTGGTCTCTCTCTCACTACATAACATTAGAGCCTATTTGTCAAAGTCTACCATGCCTGAGAATCACCCAGAGAGCTGGGCACAGCACATACTGCCAGGTGCCACTCTGGATAAGTTTCTTCAGGTCAAGAAGCCAAAGTTGGACAGGAATGAGTGTATTTGTCACAGTCTTAAGACCTGACCCAGACAGGATCATGTGGACAAATATTAGGGGGAGTTGCAAGGGACCTGGAGAGGCTGGCTCAGCCATTAGACTGCCATGCAGATCTGCTCTTGCCGGGAGAAAGGAAGGGAAGAAGGCAAAGAGGTGAAGCGCTCTGACAGGAAGGTGTAGGAAGATGATCTCTCAGTCTCTGAGCCAGATGCAACTAGAAGAGGCCCCAAGTCTCCTAGGACTGCATCTCACTGGGTTCCGGAAATTACAGTCTGAGCTCAGCTACAGCTGGCAAGCAATCTATTTGCATGGAGTCTCAACAGTAAGTCTTGAGTTACTGCAAGTGGGGTGAGCAGAGAGGGGTCTCTAACGTAGTGACACATGCGTGAGCAGAGCAGAGAGGAAGGGAAGCACAGCAGCTGAAGGCCAAGAGAAGAAAGCTGTGGAGGAGGCTAAGCTTAGGCTGGGCTCCACTCAGGATGCATGCGGGACCAAATTAGGAGTTAGGGATTTTATTCTTAAAGAAAAGGGGATTGGGGGGAGAGAAATCTCACAAAGACTTGCCACACCATCAGAATGACCAAATCTGAGGTGAGGGTAGGAATCTGCATTGTGGGAAGGGAACAGAGGAAACAGCTTACTGAAGTGATCAGTTCTTCCTAGTCTGGACATCCCTGGCCACAGGCTTTTGAGGCCTTGAGTTTTCTACAAGTCCCTGGGCTCTTGAGAGCCTTCTGATCTTCAAAACACTACACTGTAGCCACATAGCTTCAGATAGCTTCACAGAGCTGTACTACTACATCCAAAGCAGCTGAAAGACTGGCCTATCGGTCTCGTTTCTTTTCCTATATATTACTACAGGAACTGTATGCAACCTGACACCTTAGGGAGAACCCAAACAGAGTATCTGTTAACATTCAGAGGTAACAAAGGTAAATAAATGAATGGAATGTTCGTAAATATAATTACAGTAAATTCTTCCCTACCATCCCTGTGTCTCCATAGCTCTTGCTGGTTCGTTTCTTAGAAATTCAGCAGTTATGGCTGGGGAGATGGCTCAGTCGGTAAAGTGCTGGCCATGTGTGCCTGTGGACCTGAGTCCACATCCCCTGCATCCATGTAAAGGCCAGTTATGAAAGCTTTAACTGCAGCTCTGAGGGGCTCCTGGGGGCTGGAGTTAGAATGATCACAGCGGTCACTAGCCAGCCACCCTCGCAGTTGGTGAGCTCCAGGTTCATTGATGGTCACTGTCACAAAAACAATGTAGGGAATAACTGAGAAAGAGAGAGTGTTAACCCTTGACATCTTGGTGTGTACACAAGTGCACATGTGCCAGCACACGCATGCACATGGACACACAGGAACGTGCAACCCAGCATGTTAAGAAAGTGGGAACACAAGTTTCAGCTTAGATTAGGGTAGGTTTTCAGACTCCTGTCTCGGTTCTTACCACTCCTATTTTGAGCTGTAGAGGCTTGAGACAGTTCTTGTGTCTGCTGTTTGGATCAGGTATTAGCAGAGTGAATAAAGACACAGGGTTAAAATTTAGAAGTGTGTCCCTTGGCATTGAGGGTGCTCCCATTTCAGAGATGCCAGATCTAGATGTGCTTGTTCTGGAGGAAAGTCTGTACAACCACTTGTGACTCCCTCCCTCCCTCTCCCCAAGGACTTCTGTTCCTCTAGCCCTGCATTTCATGTCCTTGGGAACTAGTAAGCCCTGACTGTCCAGGCGGGGCCATAGCACCTGCTGTAAGTAACACAGTGATTGCCTGTCACTCAGAGCATGCAGAAACCAGGAACTTCTGCGATTGATGCTTGACAGAATAATTAGAAAAGTGTCACTTTGCAGTAACCATTTGAGCATTCCTAAAGGAATAGGCCAGGGCAAGGTCTCTGCTGTCTAGTCCTGAGGTTAAATGTTCAAGAAGGCAAAACATAGTGTGTCGTGGGAGAAAATTGCCTTGGACATACAGTCAGGGATGGCCTTCCAGCTCCTAAACAATGGCCCGGGTGGCCAGGGCTCCATTTCTCTAGGTCCCATGCTGTGTTAATTCCTCTGCAGGGTTGATTTACTCTACCACAGGGGTGGCAGGGTCTGCAGGTATGTCCTTGACCCTTGTAGGGTCATCATGGCCCTTGGTCCTGGCATCACTGACACTGTCTCAAGTAAGGTCACTGGGACCCAGCCTGACCTTAAGAGGCAAGGGGGGAAGAAAGTTAACAGAGAAGAGACTAAGTTANCACTGGAGATACCTGTCAGTTCTGTGCTTCTCTCAAATAGGGGCCTTGTTGGCCCTCAGAGCACACTTGGTGATGTCTAAAAATCTTTTGGGCTGTCAATTTGGAGTGAGTGAGCTACTGATATCTAGGGTGACTCGGCCAGGGTTGCAGCTGAACATCCCACAGAACAGGTCATCATACTGAAGGATTCTCAGCTCAAAGTGGTAGAGGCTTGAGCCCTCTGCTTTGGTGATTGATCTCTGTTTTTGCAGTGATACATACTGCATGGTTTTTCAAAATACACGAGGATGAGTGTTCAAGCCCTTCTTCCTCATACCAAGCCTTTCTTTGTGCTGCTTCTGTTATAGCTATATGGAACCCAATTATATTTTATGTTTTATACTTGCCAGGATTCTAGAGTTACTTAAATATATAATCTCCACTTAAGATTCAAACAGATTTATAGAGTTGGCAGAAGAAAATGAAACGAGCTAGCTTCCATGATCAGTCTTGAGTCTTGTTTGGGGTGTTAAGCTCATATGCCATGCGGGTAATTTGCTAATGGTCATATTTTAGTTCCTTCCATCTCAGTGCTAGGGAGAGAAACATACAAAGATATTCTGTTAAAAGCCCACTAAAACAAAGGGCAGTTTTAGTCATAGAATTTTCTGTCCTGTGTATATTTGAGTTATCTTTCAGCAGGAAAGAACCCAGAGGACAGAATAGCTGGGGACTTCAGTAAAGCAAGCCAGACCACAATGTCAAGCTCTGGGACGTCAGGTAAATTGCTCAGACCCTCTCTTGTTTCTTGCCCCTTGCAACCCTTCTGTGGTGTGGTGCAAGGCAGAATGCACATGCCTGCACACATGTAAAGGCTAGGGGACAACTTTGGCTTTTCCTTGTTGGCAGGGATCCTATCATTTCCTCTGCCTTAGTTTACCATCTCACTGGCCTTGAATTCGGTAACTTGACAGGGCTGGCCAGCCAGCTCACCCAGGTCATCTGTCTCCACCTCTCCAGCACTTGGATTATAATAAACTCGTGCCCCTTTGCCAAGTTCTTTGGGGGTTTGATGTGTGATAGTTGTGTTTTTCTTTAGCAGTTCTGGAGCTCTAACTCGGTCTCCATGCTTGTGCAGCAAGCTATCCCCCCCTCCCCCCAGGCCCAGTGAAAAATCCAAGAAGATGCTCGCTGCCACATCCCATTCAGTGAGGTCCCTGCAGCTGGGGCTGCTTGTTGTGGGTCTTTCTTTGCTCCGTCCTGTATTGTGTGATTTCCTTCCAAAAAGACTGTAGGTTGTTCTTACAATCAAGTCAGCATCGCTAAGGTTCAAAGCCGGGGTGACATGCCAGCTTTCCTAATATCTTCTCTGGACCTCTTGATTTCTAGTTGTTAAAATAACATTTTTGCAAACAAATCCAACCACTGGTTCAGAGATGTAGTCAGCTGTAGTTATTGTACATTAAAGCACTTTTACTCTTTGAACTTGAGGGATTTTTTTTACATTTCTTTACATTGAGTTTGCATTCTTTTCTGTAAAATAAGAATTCTTTTGATCTCACTGGGGTGATGATAACCTCCAGGGTGGCAGGGTGGCCAGAACTGAGCAGCTCTAGGAAAGTCCTCCCACTGCTAAGACTAATACTGTCTTCATGTCCTGGACTTAAAAGCTCCACAAAATTAATATATAGATTGGTTATCTATGATACTAAAGTACTTGCCATATAGTCTGCTAGTGAGTAAACAGTAGGCATTGCTGTCAGCTTCTGCTGTCACATTCGTTATCACCATTGTTCTGTGGCTGTCTTTAGCCAGATTGGAATATGTACTGTGAACTCCTTCAAGCTTAACTTTGTCACCACCGATATTTTTAATTGTTCTACCATCAGATATGAATGCCCTGGATCAGGTGGTTTACTACCAAGGCATTACTTTGGGAGTGAAAAAGGGGACTCTTGGAATATCCAGAATCATTTTTTTTTCCTTACTTACTGGCCACCTGTCAGTGGAATGCCAGTCCTTTGATACTTCAAACCTCCCATTTAGCTGGGTAGCCAGGATCCTGTGACTTCCTTCTGGCCAATGAGAAATAAACAAAAGCCTCATGTGAGACTTGTGGCAAGATTGTCTTTAAGAAGTAGAGGCACCTGAATGGAATCCTTCTGATTCTTCTGTGCTCTTCCCAGTGGCTTGGGAGGCTTTTGTTAAGAGCTCCTGCAACCTTTCTGGCCTAGAGATGACATTGTAATGATATACTTTTATGATAGAGGAGGAAGACTAGGTTGGCTTGGGTCTTTCCAGCCCTTGGAGGTACCGTCAGCCCTGACTTACCTCTATAGCTAACATCCTGATTCAGTCCTTGACTGCCAGGCTTAGATGGCCATGCTTTTTTTAGTTTGTAATGGAGTTCTTATAGTGTTTTTATTTTTCCATAGTCAAATCCTTCTCCATAGCACAGATAAAGGGACTGAAGTTTGACTCTTGAGCAACTCCACAAGCAGAAGCTTTCCTAATTAGGATGGATGGAGATAAGCTGTTGTTTGCTCTATGAGGCAGGTTTAGAGAAGGGGCAGCTGGCCTTTGCAGTGGGTTTCCTGCCTGCAGCAGCCTGTGTGTGCCCTGTAGCTCCACCCACAGCTGGTGGTATTGTACTACCAGTACACATGCTGTGAAGTGTACTGTTCAGTGTGGTGTTTTCCTGAAGGTGCTACCAATATTTCCTTAGAGCTTTTGCCCTACTTTCCATCAAACAGATAGTGGTAGCTTAAGTCCAGTGGGCTTTTCATATCCATTGAGTAGAGAAAGTCCACCGAGTATATGTCTACATCCCAGAACATCGAGGTGAATGCCTGTCCTTCTATTCAGATGTACTTTCTTCAAACATTCCATGGTGCCTTAACTATCAGAGAAAGAGGAATCTGTAAAGATAGGACAACTAATTCATATTAAAACATGCATACTCCAAACAGCCACTCTCTGTATGGTTCACTGGTCACCAAGACAGCATGGAGGCCGAATTAAGAGCATTTGAATAATTGACTTCCTATGTGAATAAATTAGAATAGATTAGATTTGATTGACCATGTAACAATTTAAATCCCTAAAACCAAAAAGCCGCTTTTCTCTTTCTAGGCTACTTTGTAATGTTGTGTGTCAAAGATAATTAACCATGTGTTTTTCTTGTTGGAGGAGTTTCCTAAACACAAATCAGCTGACTACAGAGAGGATGGAAATATTTACCCGTGTTATTTCCTTTTTTAATTGAAGATCTCAGAGGACTGAGAGACATAGCGAGTTGTTGGGAGCCAGAAGAGCAGCAGGCTCAGAGCATCTTGGTGTGCATGGTGTCCTCTCTGACCTGTGCATGGTCCTGGCTTGGGATAATTTGGGATTCCCAAGGTGCTTTGTTCCTTTCTGATCGCAGATGTAAGCTTGCATGCAATACACTGTGCTGTCCTGAAGACCATACTCTAGTGCTGTAGAAACAGGAGGCACATTGGTGAGTCAGGCGTCATGGTGAGGAATCACTGGTGAGTTAGACACAATGCTAAGGAGACACTGCAGAGTTAGACACTATGGTGAAGAGATACAAAGCCAGGAAGAGGAAATGCCCTGCCCTCATCTCAGATTTGAGCCGAAATGTGTTGGCTGGTGTACAGGTTTATTCAGGTATAACCAAGCTGTGGCCACTGTACTTATGGCCTATGGCTGCATGAAGATCACATGGTATGTAGAAAAAGGAGGAGGAGGAGGCGTCAGAGGCGGCAGTGGTGGTAACAGCAGCAGCTAACAGCGTCTGTTTCTTGGGTTTGTTATGAATTATGTGTATATAAAGCGACATTTTGCTATTTCTTTCTGCCATGCAGAACACCCCAAAGCATAGTGGCTTTAAAACAGTAACTGTGCTGTTTTCTTAGGGTTCGGCATTTTGTGCTTCATTTCTGTCTGTTCTGCTGTCGCTATCCAAGGTCACTTATGCTACTCAGTGTATCTCGCAGCTGGCATGCTGGTTAGAGGCTACATGCTTCCCTCTCTCTCTGCTCTCTCCAAGGCCCTTTCCATGGCCTTTCCAACAGAGTAAGACTTCTCACGAGGCACCTAAGGCTTTCAAATGATGAAAGCTGACAGCCAGGCTTTCTAAAGCATTGGCATGGAGCAGCTGTAACATATCTTCTAGGGACTAAAGCAGTTAGAGTAGAAAAGGCTGAAGGACATAATTGAGGTGATAAGGTGTTAACATCAGCCTAATAGATGACTCCACAGACATGCCACTGTGTCTGATGCCCACTGCTGGCCCAGTGAATGTCAGCACTCTTTTGATAATAGGATTAGATTAATACTGATCACTGGTTTTATTGTCTTTCTAATGCAAAGAAGACATGGATGGAAACACTTGACAGAAACTTGGAAATTTTAAATGACTTTATTTTACTGCATCTAACTTTAAGTCACACCACTATCCACAGTTTCATGGGACATCTGCTATAAATTGAATAGCATCTCTAATTTAGCAATTCCCCAATCCAAGGGGATCTGAGTTGGGTTCAGAGATTTTGTTTCTCAAAAAAGTATAAAATTGAGAATCATGTAATGAGAATTGTTCAAGTTGGAATGGATTCTAGCGTCTCCCCACCTCAGTCCCCAACTGAATAATGTGTAATTTCTAATGCCTATCACTGAGAGCAGGCTGTTTGGGAAGAAGTTTGATGTTTAGAGAAAGGGACGTCAGAACTCAGGACAGGACATGATCCTCTTAAATCACGACAACGGTACCTCTCGTTGTGAATCCTCACAACATAAAGTCTCGGGTATCAGTACTGGTAATCGTGGGGTTCTACCTCGGGTACTCCGTCGGTCGTGGCGACGACCCAATCTCCTTCCGTCATCCTCTTCGACCCCAGGTGAGCATTCCATGTCTGCTTATTATCGGGGAATCTTGTCTGGCTTACTTGAACATTTTTTCATCTTGTAAAAGCTGTTTGCCTTATTTGTGATGTTAACCTTACATTTACACTTTTCTGCTGTCTACTACATGGAAGCATAAAGAAATGGGAATTAGATGCTATCATTCTTGTCCACGTTAATATCATGGTGGGTATCAGCCAAGATGGTTCATTTGAATTGTTTTTCCCCAGGAATTTTTTTTTTTCCTTCCTGGCAACTATGTGCGTTTGCTTTTGAATATTCAGAACTGGCTGTCTTCACGAATCTTTCAAGTTTAGCTGTTTTGCTTGAGAGAGACTCCATGGTGTATTCTTGCTAATGTTTTAAACTTAGTATTATTTATAGTTTCCCCCTGAGAAGTCTGAAATTTAAAATTTCTCCTCCCTGACTCTGATGCTTTATTGTCTAGCTTGCAATTGATTCATCTCTTTGTGCTTCTAATGGCGCCTGGAATTGACATGCTCACATGTGAGGTCAGTTAATGTCTGTGCCCCTGTAGAGCAGGAACAGCACAGTAGCTGCATTCCCAGCATCAGCTCCATCTTCAGCACTAGATCCAGCTCAGTGTTCCAATAAGCATCTGCACGAGGCTTAGTGCTGGACTCCATAGGCAGACATCTTGTTCTGTCCATTTAAAGAGCACTACTTTCCTTTGTGGAGGAAGCTGTTTCTCCTCTGCAGTGTTACAGCACTTGGATAGAGCAGGATATCGCATGTGCACTACTCAGTTGCTGATTTGGTTAATAATAAAGGAAGATTCCCGTGCTGTCCAGTTCATAATATTACACCTCACCAGCCAGACAATAGTTACATCCTACCAGAGTGGAACCCTGCTGAAGTGTCCCAGAAGTGACATGCTTCGGAAGGGTGAGGACCGAGTGCACCTCAGCATAAGCACCACAGCAGTGACCTTTGAAGGACATTGTGGTAACAGAAATGGAAGAAAGAGCTCACCCTCCCCAGACCCTACTACTGATGTTTCCTTTCCTTTCCGTCTTTCTCAGCCCTACTCCCTAATGTATTTGCTTTATATGTTCCTCCACCCAGTTCCTGGAGCACACTGCAGTATATGCTTCTATCACAGTTGTCCTCACACTACACTGCAGTATATGCTTCTATCATGGTTGTCCTCACACTACACTGCAGTACATCCTTCTATAATGGTTGTCCTCACACTACACTGCAGTACATCCTTCTATCATGGTTGTCCTCACACTACACTGCAGTACATCCTTCTATCACGGTTGTCCTCACACTACACTGCAGTACATCCTTCTATCACGGTTGTCCTCACACTACACTGCAGTACATCCTTCTATCACGGTTGTCCTCACACTACACTGCATACATCCTTCTATCACGGTTGTCCTCACACTACACT
>LR751078.1:73159-149106 GCA_902729485.2 Mus minutoides
ATATATATATATATATATATATATATATATATATATATATATATATATATGGCAACAATTAATGAAAAAGGGACATATATTTAAAAGAGAGCAAGGGGGTTTGTCATCTTTAAAAATAGTGCCTGGAGTAAGGAGAGCACAGTGAGTTGGGGCCAGGCTGGAGCATGTTGTACTTACTGTGCAGAAGACATGGAAGTATGAGTAGTGGGATGTGTTTGTTAGGTTTGGATGAGCTGTATACGTGTGTGCTAAGGACTGCTTAGAATCATATTTCCAGAGTGCTGGGGTAGGACATGGTGAATGTTGAGTGTTCTGCCTGATTAAATATAGTACAACTGTGCTGCTCAGGTATAGGGCACCTAACATGCCACACAACAAATTTGCAAATCTCATGAGCTGGAACCTCTGTCCTCACCAGCTGAGGGTTCTCTGCTCAGTGTTTTCAGCTTTGCTTTGTGTTTAAAATTAGTTTCAGTCAAATATTGAAATGTTTGAGAAATTTCATTTTCTCTTCAATTTTTTTTCAGTTCTTAAAAATCTTGATAGCTGGACAGTGGTGGTGCACACCTTTAATCCCAGCACTTGAGAGGCAGAGGCAGGTAGATTTCTGAGTTCAAGGCTAGCCTGGTCTACAGAGTAAGTTCCAAGACAGCTAGGGCTACATAGAGAAACTCTGTCTGAAAAAACAAAACAGAAACAAACAAACAAACAACAAAAAATCTTGACAAAATTTTCTGTTGCTTATGGGGCTTCTACACTCATTGTGGCTCACTCACCGTGATAAACCCTATCAAATAAGATTTACTAATACTTCTGCACTTTTCCTAGTTAGTCTACTGTTATCTTCAGTTAATGGGAATTATACGTTTTTTTGTTCTTTTCATAATGATACTGTTCACTTTTCAAATAAAGTATTTAAAAGTTTAAAGTGCAGTAAACTATAAGAGATATAGTAGTGTAAGGGGATTCATAGAGTTGCTATCGGAAAATTGAGGTTATTTTGGATCTAATTTTTCCCCAAATTAAATAAGTCATGTTCTGCAGAATGAATACTGGGCTGGGCCTTTGGGTCTCTGCTGGTTACAGTTAAGCTCCGCATGTGCTGAGTGGCCTCTCTTGTTTAGATTTTCTTCCAAAGCCCTTGAAAGTGAGATCTAGGGCAACGCACACTAGTTAGGTTGTGTCTGGGATCAGAGTGGGCTGCCCATCCAGACCTTGGGGTGGACTAGATTATGATGCGTCACAATACTTTTTCTTTGTAGAGTTTCTTAGTAGAACTTAGGGAATACCACAGTCAACTATCACTTACATAAAACAAATGTACAACAATGCATTTCTATAAAACCCAGAGAAGCATCCATGGTAGACAGCATTCTCTGTTTTGTGACAGGATTGCTATATGAACAATGGCATTTCACATGTTTTTTGTTTGGGGTTTGTTTTTCTTTTTTAATTTTTTTTCTCCACCACTAGAATCAATAACAAAGATGGAATAACTAGCCTATACTGAACCACACTGTATAAGATGCTGCAATCTCACACAAATTGGTCTTCTTGTCAGGATTCAGTCAGTTTATGGTAAAACTTGCCTCTGCACTAACCTTGCACAGGCTTTGTTGACGCTGTTGTTCTCTGAATACTATACAGCAAGCATCTGCATAGTGTTTGTGTTAGGTGTGAGTAATTTAGAGATGACTGAGAACTTGGGAAGATGTCCTATATTTCATACCACAGACCTGAGCGTGCCGCAGATCCTTTTTGGTCCCCTGTCTGCATAGAATGGGTTCTCTGGAGCAAGTAGGCAAGAATTCAGTGAGTGACAAACAGAGACCACACGAGAGGGTGTATGGAAATCTGAATGTAATTTCACAAAGTGGACACCAATCTTATATAATACAGGAAAACAAAGCAGGCAGGCAAAGTACATTGAAGTTACCTGACACAATACAAAGGAATGACTTCAAAAGGACTTACAGGAACCAGAAAATATTTACAGTTAATAACGTAATAAAAAATAATGAACAGCTCTGCCTAGGATCAGCTATGACAAGTAAGGATTTCACACCCTAGTCACAATTTGTGCTACTCCTTTGAGCCTTGTGAGAACTAGCACCAGGGGGTTCTGTTCTAGCAGACCTTCTCATGAATAATGTATTACCACAGCCCCCCTATTTCTTAGGCCCAGGTAAATACTAGCAAGTGTATAACTTGGCTGTTCTTTTAAGAATCTGTGGGGAATCTCCATTTGTCAGAAGAATATTTTGCTATACCTGGCTGTAGTGAAGATTCCTTTCTCAGTGGGAAATCCATCTATTTCCTAAAGCTGTTGTAGACCAACATTCTGTAGACCAGCTCTGAGCTACTTTGGCTCCGTTCTATGTAATGCTAAATAGTTTCCCATCTCTAGATAGTTTTCTGAATTCCCACTGAAAATCAAGAATTCTCTAGGACCATTGGAATGTTGGAAGGCTTAGCTTATGTCAGTATTCATTCTATGACTGCACTATAATAAAAATCCTAAATGAGCACGTGGATCCATACATCAGACTAACACAGGGATATATGGGTTATGAGAATGCCTTTTCCCAGGAGAATGAATTTCTTTTGAAACTCCGTGTCTCATGAGTGCTTTCAAGTTTTTTCAACTTGTCAAGCCACTACTTGGGGCTGTGTGTAACATGAGCCTCCATGGATCAGTATGCTGTGGGGCCTCTGATGCCGAGGGATAGCTGGTTATGGTTTCCCAGACCCAGTTAGAATTGATAGTAAACATACATCTTACCTTATCTATTTCTGACACAGTCTTGCTCGCTATGTAGATCAGAGAGGCTAGCGATTCTGTTACAGCATCCTTGGTGCTGAGGTAAGAGATATGCCACCAGGCCTGGCACCACGCCACCTTTGAGGTGTTGCTGTGTTTGTTCACTTGCATGTGTGTACATGTGCACATGCAGAGGTGCACAGATGTGCGTGTGCCTGTGCCTGTGCCTATGTGTGTGTGTGAAGCACACATCTTCTAATCTTTGCTTTGAGTCAGTATTCCCATCCTGGCTGGCTGCTTCAGTGACTCACCTTTCACTTACTTATAGGACTTAGAAATTGATTCATGTTAATGTATCTGAGACTGTGTCATTTTTTTTTTATAGCTGGCATAGGAGTCCACACAATGAATGCTGTCTTACCAAAGTAAGACACAACCCAAAAGCTTTTTTAACCAGAGCTTTGTGGGTTGTTGTTCAGTGAACATTATTAGTAGCATGTCTTCCTGATAAATTAATATAAGAAAAAAATTAAACAAATTATATCAATTTTCCATTCACAAATATGTGGATTTGGAATTTATTTCATAGTGGATTCATAGTCCTTGATGGGTCAGTTTCTGCAGACATGACGTGGTCCATCTACACTCTGCATTGTTTTACTGCCTGTTTTTTCCCAGCACCCACAATTCTTCTCACTTTCTCAGTTCCACAGTGTAGGCACATCCAAGCCATGGTATAAGATTTTGTAGCAGACTCTGTCTCTCTGCCATGCCGTGATTGCTCAATGGGTATTGAAGAGATGGTAGAGGAAAGCTTGCCTCTGCTCCCATGCACTAACAAAATTGTCTTTTTTATATTCATTCAGCCACTTGCTTTTTCGTAATCACTTGATAACGTTTACTCTAGTTGTTGGGATTCACTTTGAAGTGAATTTTGCATTTAATTGTGGTATTTTATGGCACTTGCAACATTATTACATTTGGGAAATGAGGTAGAAATCCTACAGGCAAGCAAGTAAGATGATTTTTTTTAAAAAATTAACTCAGTTTTATCCACCCTGCATTTTAGCATGCAGCTGAGAGTACTTCCTGTTAGTATCCACATCCTGAGAATACACATTAAGTAAAACTAGCCAACCAGAGAACAATGCATTTTCAGGAACTAATTGCTAGTGATGATTGTTTCTTAACCTGTTTCTTTTCTTTTTTTTTTCTTCATATTTAACTTGTTAATAGAGTTTTGAGGGTAAAGGCTTTACTTCCAGTCAGTCAACACTCTAGGCTCAGTTACCCATCCCAGTACACCAATTAAGGCAAGTAGTGGGCTTGGAGAGATGGCTCAGTGGATGATATTCGTGTTTGGACCCCCAACTGCATAAAAAGCTGGGCTTGGTGCTGGTAGCCTGTAATCCCTGTGCTAGGAGACAGAGACAAGAGGATCCCAGAGGTTCCTTGGCAAGCCAGTCTTCCACAAGATGAGTGCCAGGTTCCAGGAGAGACTGTTTCAAAAACGAATTTAGGAAGTACTGAAGAAAGATACCCAAAGGCAACCTCTGGCCTCTACACATGCACACTCAGGAGCATGTTCCTTCACACACAAATGCTCACATATGTATATACTCTATACTTAAGTGCCTGCTTGCACACATCACACACACACACACACACACACACACACACACACAGAGAGAGAGAGAAAGAGCTGTGTCTTTTAGGACAAAGATACTTATTTGAGAAGTGGAACAAAAACAGTGTTCTAGTGACTACAAAATTCTTCCTGGCACTGAGATGCAGTTTAGGTTTGAAAAACAGCAGGAGGCATGCCTGATTACAGAGATGTAGTCCTATCTATCACTGTCTCGGCTCATGTTCTGGAAGGTGATCCAGTGTTACATGTCTAATCTGTTAATCACTAGGGTTCAGCCCCACCCATTTGTATTATTGCCTTCATGGTCAGGCAGGCAGGTGAGAGAGCAATGTCCAGCCGGCCAGGCTTTGCTCCTCCTGAAATCAAGGAGGCTCAAGAGGACTGAGGAAGGTCATTGACTTATTTCTGTGTTTTTAGCTAAAGTACAGGTGCAGAATGCAGGGAGAAACAGAAGCTTTCTTCCTTGTGTCAGTGATTTTGTAAACTCAAGTAAGGAGTTGACACTTTTTAGCCAAAGCAGCTTCTATAAACCTGTGTGAAGCCTTGATTTTTACCAGTTTAATCAGATATGAATTATTGTATAAACTATTCTATCTTCTTTAGAAATCTATCACAGAAAGTATGTGATTAATAGATAATTTGAGATTAATAATTTATCACTGAATATTTAAAATGAATTTTGCTTAAAATATAATTTGCTTGACTATTTTGAGTGAAATGTTGTGATAACCAGCGTGTTTTAAGTATGTGACATTGTGCTGTCTGTCAGACCTGCACATACATGTCACCAGGTTCTTTATTAAATTTATGTGAGTGACAATTACAAGAGAAGGAAGTCCACAATCTGGGTTTGTGTTGATATTTTGTCTGGATTAGGACTGAGAGACGATTAATTACAAGGCATTATTTCTTGTCAAGTGGTGAATAACTATGTTTAGCTTTGGTATAGCTGTTTACAAATGGGAAAACCCACACTGCTTGCCAAGCAGTTGATTAAAACAATGCATTCAATTCATCTCATACTCTCTGTAGGAGAGATCTGTACATTTGTATGGGTTGGCACTTAGTAATTAAACCTCTTTAAACATTTTAATTAGACTTCAGGCCACCCAAAGCCCTCCTCTCATCTGGAAAACAGGTGTGGGCAAGCCCTAGTCATTTCCCCTGAGCCTGAAGTGTGCATAAAGGGTTGTTTTTTCCTACCTGAAAAGTCTGTTAGAACATGGGCTTTTGAGCCTTACTTTCAGAGAACGTTTGATCCAGTAGTTTATCATAAAGTTTACATTGTTCACTAGTTCCAGGCTAATGTAGGTAGATGCTTCTGGTCCAGGTACCAAACTGAAGAAGGACAGTACTGTAGGATTCAGTTGTGGATGGAGACTATATTGGCCTTTATTTACTGTTTTTTGTTTGTTTGTTTGTTTTGTTTATATTCATTTCATTTCCTTTTTGTTAAGTCTAGCCTGTGATTTAAGACTCTTCATGTTAAACATTGTGTGATACTGTTCTGTCGTGAGGAAAGAAATGGCACTTAGAAAATAGATAGTGGAGCTGTATTTGTCTGGTTGCATCTCTCTTCACCCATGCTAGGAAGCCCTTTGTAAAGTTGTTTTTCTTGGCGTGTTTCATACCCACCCTGTCTTCCCTAGAAGTAAGCTTTGTGAAGCAGTTGAGCTTCACATTCTCCAGCATCTAGTTGTGTCACTGCAGTTAGGTAACTCCAGGTCTTGGGCATCTCTTACTTTCTATAATACCTTAAATTTGGCAGCCCCACACACTGTTGTCAGGTATAGTTTCAGTGGGTCAGAAACACAGGCACAGTTAGCTGGCTTCTTCTAGTGAAGGTACATCCTCCTTGGGTCCCCACGTTGGGTGCCAAAAGTATCAATATACAATAAAATTCTCTCCTGAAAGGCAGTAAGAGGTAGTTTATTCTCAGCCAAATATGAGTGGTTACAGCCCAAGGTCATGAATTCGGGATACCCTGAATGATGTGTTCTACCCTGAAAGTAATTGCCCAAACTTATAGTCACAGACCAGAAAGCATAACTAGTCGTGAGATGGACAACTCACAGCAAAGTGAGGAGATCTTTGCTTTAGGTTTCAGATGTTATCTGATGACATTCACCATTTTGGGACTGGTGTCAGAAGTCTGGCATGTTAACATATCCCAACTTTTTCATTTGCCTGATCTTTGAAAGGAAGTTAGATATATGAATGCCAACAGCAACCCAAGATGATTTTAGGTCTAGGTTGAAACTCTCTGTATTCAGGAAGCTTTAATTATTAGTTATTCTACCTTGCAGAATTTTTTTTTTAAAGTGTTGCTTTGTTCTGGAAACCTCCATTTACAAACTCCTTGTAGTTCTGTAATGCAGGATCAGAAGTGATCACGCATCAATTCTGCATACTCTGTTTAGAAGTGAACTAAGCCCACTGTGGGAGGGTCTTCTTGTTCTTGAGATATATATATATATATATGTATGTATATATATATATATATATATATATATATATATATATATATATATATATATATATATATAATCTGATATAGCCCAGAACAGCCTCAAACTCACTTCTAAGCCAATACTGACTCTCAACTCCTGATCCTCCCGCCTCTGCCTCCTGAGTGCTACACTTTACAGATCAATGTAAACCTCTACACTTGCGCCTCAGCCTGCTTTGTAAGATACAGAAAAGTAAGTTCCATATCTTGAAGACAGTATCAAAGAATCTATAAACAAACCCTCAAGCCCATCACTATATTAGCATCCCTTTCTTCTGTGAAATGAGTATTGGAGAGGCCTTAATAGTGGGTACTCACTTTGGTGACTGTTGTAGTCTTTCATTGTGACAGTCCCATTCTTAAGATTTACACATTTGTCCAAACTTCCTGCTCCATGACCTTGCTCTCCCCATTGAGTTTGTATCTTATACAATGCCATATCACAACATCTTTTTTTTTTAAGTTGTGTAAATATAACATGATCGTGAAAATTGATTATGTAGAAGTGAAAAAATATAAATAAATCTGATAATCCTATGATGTTCATCATTACTGTTCAGCAATTGTATCACCAAGTACAGTTCATTCAAGGATGGCTATTTTGTCAGGTTTCTTAAAAATTATCATTCAGTGTCTAGAGAGATAGTTCAGTAGTTAAAAGTCCTGACTGTTCTCGCAAGAACCAGGTGGGATTTTCTAGAACACACATGATGGCTCAATCTTAACTCCAGTATCATGTCACCTCATGCCTGCTTGTGGCTTATCATGTGCTAGGCACACATGTAGTGCAGTTATATATGCATGCAGGCAAAACACACATATACAAAATAAAACTTATTTTTTAAATTGTGATTCATTTAGCAAGTGAGATCTTGCCATACGAAAGCACATAATACTTAGCCTGGGATAGTATTTACAGCCAGCTATCTCTCAGATGGCCCTTTATGACTGATACTGTTTACTAACGTTCACATTCTTATGAAACCCCTGCCATTGCTTGTGGACTGTGCCTATGACCCACTTGTGGCATGTGGAGAGGAAATATTTCATAAAGACTGACATTTCTGTCATGTGGGCTACTGTCTGCTTTCTTCTAACATGGTAAGTTTTTTGTTGTTATTGTTTGTGTGTTTATGTGCTTGGTTAAATCCTCTCTCTGTCCTCAAAAATATACTAAGAAGGATTATGCATGATCACATGATGTTAGCCATGCCTTTGCACATTGGTATTACAGGGTGCAGTGTGCTCTAGTTCAGTCTGCCCCTTCTCAGTTGGGATAGTATCTTATCTCTCAGCAGAGAACTATTCAACAGGAGTCAGAAAAGATAATGTATTTCAATTCACATGGCATTGAAAAACATTATTTGAGAAAAAATATTGTACATTTATAATTAAAAAAGAAATATAAGATTGTTATTCTGGATCATACAATATTTAAAATGTACACCACTTAAAAATTAAGAAAATTGACATATTTAATCAGAATCAGTGGTTAATTTTCACGTACCTCTTACAGATGACTAATAACCTATAAATGCACACTAATGTCCATGAAGACAACTTAATAAGGATCCAGTCGTAGGCACCAACTTTCCCAGTCCTCACTGATGGTTATTTTGAAGGCTGAAGGTTCTAACTAATGAAGATGTTTGCATTGTGAGCTTGTCTACTGGTGAGATTTTCGTGAATGGCTGTGACTTTTCTGTAGTCGTCCTGCTGGACTAACTTTGCTGTTCAGCCCATTCACATGTGAGGTGCTCTACATGTTCTCGTGAGCCTCCCACTGAGAGTCCGCACTGGGACACTGTGACCTGGGTGTCCACTAAAATGTTGGTGAGCAGGAGCATTTACATTGCTTTTAGCTCTTTGAGATCATGTGCTTTTCCCCTCAGCAGCAGGAGTAAAGAAAGGTTCCCTTTTGTATGTGTGTGACTTTGTCATTAGTAGTGGTGCTGCAGTTAGGAAACAGATCAATCTTTGGAGCCCTTTGTTTATAGAATTACCTAAAGCAGTTTGCTGAGACTTCAACTTATTCCATGTCTTTTTGTAGTGCTCAAAATCATGCTTCATTCTTTCTATCTCTTTATTTTAGAATTGATAAGATCGGATGAGTTATTTTTTCCCAAGTGACAAATATGTAACTTCAAAATATAAATCTTTGTGCTGTCTTTGTACAATTTCAAGGAGCACATTTGGTAAAAGGCAAATGTATACACTCTGAAGAGAATCCAGAGTACAAGGAAGGGACCTCATTTGGAAAACACTGGTTTCATATATGTGTGTTACAGAAGCAATGAGAGCCTGGCCTGATAGTCTAAAACTCAATTGGAAATGGACACCGCACTGTATTAAATGGTATTGCAAATTCCACTGGACTGTGTATGTGTCTGTCCCCAAATGAGGTTATTTTAAGTGAAAAAGTTGAGATTGGAAAAAAAACACAGTGGTTAAGGGCACTTGCTGCTCTTGCAGAATGTTCAGCTTCTGCTCCCAGCACTCACCAAGCTCACCTCCGGATCCAGTGCTTGACTCTTCTGGCCTCAGCAGGTACTGCACACGTGTGCTTGTGCACACACCCAGGAAGAACATTCATATAAACACATAGTTGCAATTGAGAAGAGCTTTTAATACTTTCTTGTCAGTACTTATTATTTCAAAACCTACTACTTTCAGAATCCAGTTTCCCCTTTTTATTAAAAACCAAGTCACACCATAAGAGAATGTTTACTGGCTTCTACATCACTGCAGCCAGGCCCAGGGGTGTGAGGACGTAAGTGGGGCTAAATAACACATTCTTTTATCTGTAAGAGAATGTACATACATTCTCCCCACTGGACCGTCAGAGCTCCTGCAGTTTGAGCTGGGCAATCATTTTGTATTTAAACTTTCTCTGACTTATCTGACGTATATAAATAAAGGCCACAATCTGCTTTAGTAATCAAAGCCCCATTATCGCCTGTGGTGGATATGACCATTACCACCATTAATAACCGCTCATGTTACTAATACATGTTTTTCTGCTCCATGCCAAAACAGCTTGGATGTGAAGCAGAAGACCTGGTTTGTTACCTTTTAAGTGTTTTGCTGAAAAGGAAAATGATTTAAAGGCCCTGGAATCACTTGCTCCACATCTCCATGACCATTATAAGATAGGGCTCAGCACTCACAAGTATATGGGGTCTCCCCAACATCAGGGCAGGGGTCTGGACCCTCTGTCAGCTCCAGCTCCTCCACCCAGAGCTGAGAGGTGAGTGTTCCACTGGACAAGCAAGAGGAAAACGTGTAGTCTTTCCTACAAAAGTGAGAAGTACAGATAAATTATTTACAGATTTTTGTTTGTGTTTTGTTTTGAGAGAATGTGACCTAGCCTGACCTTGAACTTTTGATCCTCCTCTCTTAGCCTCTATGTATTGGGATCATAGGTAGTACCTGGCTGGTGTTTATTATTGTACTCTTGTTCATTGTTGGTGAAGGACTTGCTCAACAACTGACAGGAAGAGTGCACAGGCACAGCTAACATGACACATGAGCTCCTCCTGGGTGGAGAAGTGAATTCTCTACACACACACACACACACACACACACACACACGTATGTAATAATTAATAGACATAAAGGAACCGGTTCTGTTAAGCCTTTCCTTTATGTTTAGATTTGACTACCACCCCCAGCCATTGTAAACTGCATCACCCTCCCTCTCCTATCCCAGTGCTGGAAGATAGTTCTAACTCATTTTTATTGGGGCCCCCTGTATGCAGTGCATATGTGACAATCTAGCTGTCTACCCTCAGCTAGCATCCTGTTTCAGGCTCCTGAGAGCTGCAGGAAGCTGTGGACGCTCACACCCAGAGGTTACTGTAACCTTGCCCTCTGTTCATTGCCTCCCACAGATTCCTGCGTACATGCTTGCTCATTGGCTTTTCAAAGAGATTTTTGCTAATTATTTCCTTTGCTCGGTTTGCATATGCAGCATTTATTCACACTTGAATGGCATGGGCCTGCAGGATCAGTGCTCCCCAGCTTTTCCTTTCCAAGGACTTTGTCAACATTTAGTGTGTGTTCTGGCATCTTGGATTTGCCCTGGTGGGTTATTTTTAATAATGCCAAAAGATACAAAAAGCCTTTACACTTAATTAAGCCAGTTATTAAGCCAACATGTAGACACCAGCAAAGTGACTATATTCTCACAGGAATGAACTAACTAGGTATTGCTATGCAAAAGAAGTTCCCTGGGATTTTGTGCTCTCCCAGTAAGTACTAGTCTTCTGGCTATTTGAGGGCTTGCTTCATTAATACAAGAAGCAGCTCTACCCCACACTCACTGTCTCTGCAGACCTTAGTTCTCTTCAGAAAGAAGTGGCCTTCCTTCCCCACACAGCAGCTTTTAAGTAGAGGTCACTGTACCTTCATCCTGGGCCCCTCCCACTTTCTTCTCCTGGTCCAAAGCCTCCATCTCACCATCATTTTGATTCCTTGGGCTTTGTTCCTCCTGGCTGAATTCTTACCAGAATGTCTTCCTTTCAACCACCTATTACCACTGGTAGGTAGAATAAGAATAGAAACTTTAACAGCTAAATATTTCCTAGTTCACTGAGCAGGTTTAGGGAAGCCATGTGAAGTGGTTTCTCTAGAAGGTAACTTGAGGAGTTTAAATATGGTGAGGAGTGGTGTTTAATGTGTGATTTATAGCAGCGCTTTTTTGAACTTCCACTAGAGGAAATGGCCAGAAATATATCTGGCCTCAAAGTACAGCAATGGATGGCCAGACTTGGGGTGGAATCTCACCTGTTAAGATGGGCCTAAGATACAAGGAACCTGGGAGGTTTCACTCCTCTCTCAGTGCCATTCAAATCAGTAAATGGTTAACAGCCCCTGTTCTTTTTAAGAAAATATCTTATTAGGATCTTTTGCACTTGATGCCCATCTCTAGCCCCTGAGCACCTGCCCCCCTGAGCTCTTCTAAAGTCTCTCCTGTTCCTTTTAAAACTATAGTTTTGATGTCTTGCAAACGACCATCCATGTAGAAGGCTTCTCTACCTTACTCTTGGGAAGTCAAAAGCTGAGAGGTTGTTGTATACTCTTTATTTGTGCTTTCTTACCATGTGCAGTGCAGTGTCAGGGATGGACCTGTCTGGGGTCAGAATGACAGACAGTCAAGACATATGGACTGATGGAGATGTTGGGATCAGGTAGACTGGGCTTTCTGGAGAAACTAGAGTACCCTGAAATCTCAAGAGTGTTTATTCTATAGCGTTGAACAGAACTGCATAGAGCTGAAGAAGGAAGTGGACGTATTATACCCGGATAAACAAGAAGATGGGGTTTATAGTGTACATCTAGGTCAAAGAAATAGCTTTAGCTAATGGGGGAGCAGTCTCTGTGGAAAGGAGCAGTCTTCATGCCCTAAATATCTTAGGGAGAAAGACACGGTGGACATTTTCTATACACACTATCAAAACTAGCATTTGGTCCTCTGAAGACAACTTCACTATCCCCCTGAGCCTGAGGCTCTCAGGACTTCCTTGATTTTAATGCCCTTCTCAAGTCACGAGTCTATGAACAGTAAACAGTCTAGGTCTTGAGCTGGTGACCTATTTGTTAAACCTCTTGTAAAGGGTCTAACCTTGAAGTTATTTTAAAATCCTATCTTACAACAATAGATTCAGCATCACATGAGAATCGGTGGACTACTTTTAAGGAAAACCTCAGTGCTAGAGTAAAGCATGCATCCGTGATTGTGGGTGACTGGAACCACTGCAAACAATCAGGACTATATTAAAGAAGACCTAGCCTGTCTGCCTGTTAATACATAAAATTCTTTGTTCAATTCTGCAATAAGGCCAGTGGGTGGAAAGAGCTGCATTCATGAGTTGTACTTAGTGTCATTTTATATTATTTTTGTGCATTTAAAGTAAGCCGGGGACACATGATCAAGATGTCTTTTGCCACTTATTCTAATTAACAGAAAGGGATGCCTCATGGTTAAGGAATTGGGTTTTCATAATAGAAATGTTTTGATGTTAGAGAAAAATGTGTCTTAAGTGTGTTCTTCATAATCTTGGTCGTTTTTTACTCAGCAATTCCTTTTTCTTAGATTTAGCAGGTACAAATTTCAGATGAGTCCTTATGCACAGTCTGAAGAAAAGGTTTTGAAATGAGGAGTGTTAGTTCTTTGTTGAGACGATATTAGTATTTTGAGAAATAATTAGAGCAGTTTTTCAGTCAGTGTGTCTGTCCTTGTTAGGTATATTTGCTGTCAAATCTGCTTTGGCCATCACGAGACTGAGGCTTATTGACCATGGTCCTGGGGTAGCACAGGTTCATAAGTAGTGAGATCATGGGAATTGGAGGGTTTGTTCTATTTATTGGCTAGCTTTATTACCTCCAGAGCAAAAAAAAGTACATGTGTGATGTGTGTGTATGTCAGCTTGGGTGTCTACACATGTGTATGTGTGTGTGAACATCCAACTTCCATATCTGGTCTTTAAATCAATCATTTTCCACTTTTCAAGAGTAAACTTAAGGCCAGACCGACAGCATGAAGGTGTTGGTAGGTGAGGATGTTCTCTGCGCTGTGCAGTGATCTGGGTCCAGTCTTAGGAACCCATGAAGACAGAGGAGCAGAGAGACAACTGACTCCACAGCATCCTCCACCCACCTCTGCTTGAGCATACCCAGGCCCCATGACAGTAATGCCTCTACATTCTAAAACTGTAACAAGAGCAAGTCTTGAGAACCCTTTATCTTCTGTTCTTGTTAATGTCTACTGGGATTGAGTTTAAGAGGGCACTCCATAAAGGTTCCAGGTCCTTGTATTTCAGAATAAAGAATTAGAAAGGTCAATAGTGGTGGGAGAGAGAGAGAGAGAGAGAGAGAGAGAGAGAGCGAGCTAGCTTACTAAGAAAAACTAGACTCCCAAGGAGATCACAGTCCAAGTGGGAAAAAGGTTAGAGGCTCCGTGGTCGGGTTTGGTGGCTCATTTGCTTGGTCCAGTGATACCAAGTAATTTTCATCAGCCCAGAGGGAGTTGTTTCTAGCTGAGTTTTTTGAACTTGTTTTCTTGCTGTGCGGATTGTGTTAAGGATTTAAGCAGGCACCATTCTCAGCCACTCCCTCTGCTGAAGGTGAATTCCTGGCATTTGTGCTACTCTTAGAATCCTTCTCAGAAGTTGTGCCTGTGTACTTTAAGAAACCCTTGGTAAAATGTTACGTTGTTTGTCGTATCACGGCACACTAGAATTCTTCTCTGACTGTACATTAAACTCTTGAGTTGGTTATGGTGGTTAAAAGTTGATCTCACTTGTCAACTGATGAGATGTAAAATTGCCTGAGAAATGACTCTGGGTCTGACTGTGGGAGGTGATTTTAGCTGGCTTAACTGAAGGTGTTGGGCTGGTCTTGTAATATATACAAAAGAGAAAGTGAGCAGAGCACAAGCATCCGCTTTTCTCTGCTTCCTGATTGTACGGCATGTGTCCAACTCCCTTATGCTCCCTGCCATGGTGAACTCTTAACATATGAACCAAAATAAACTCTTTCTTCCTAAAATTGCTTTACCTTTATTTTTTTCCTTTATGGTATGCATGTGTTTAGGGGTCAGGGTATTCTGACAGGAATTAACCAAGATGGTTAATATTTCACAGGTCTTATGTAGAAACTGCCTCTCTTTTATTTGAGGATGGTAAGGGAGTGTTGTGATGCCCAATAAGGCTTTATTGTATTTTTCATATTGAATGGGGTTCTCTAGAGAAACTGAATACATGGGCAGTAAAAGAAGATTGTGAATAAGGTATTGAAGCACTTGCTTATGAAGGCCAGGAAGCCCCACTGTCTGTAGGCTGGGGACTTAGAAATCTGGTGGTGTGGTGTGAGGGCTGTGAGCAGAACCTTGGCAGGACTTGCATGACATCTGAAGTGACAGGAATGTAAGTCAGGGATACTGGACAAGCAGTCAGACAGGGCAATATTCATACCTTTTTGTTTTCCTGTCCTCACAGGCTTGGCTGATCCCCACCCTTATTGGTTTGGGTGGTCAGCTTTACACTGGCTAGTGCAGATGCCAGTCTCCTCCAGAAGGACCCTCACACACACCCTGAAAATGTACCAGATATCTGAGTATCCCTCTGTCAGTCAAATTAACACATAAAATTAACTATCACACTTAGCAAAGGTCATTAATTCTTGGGATAATTAAGAAGATTAAGTGGGTCCACTGATATGAACTAGATCTTGTTTTATGTTCCCAGAATGGTGCTAAATACAAGATGACAGCATCAAATGGCAATAGTAAACTCTGTATAATTAGAAAGATAAAATGAATTCACGAGCTAGTTAGAAAGCCATGCATCATAGTAATCTTATATCAGGGAGTTTGAAACCAGAAGATCCTTTAATGATTTAATGATTCTCTGGCTAAAGTGAGGGAGAGAGATAACTTTGGGCCAGGACTCTGTTTTTGAGTACAGTGAATGAGCAGAGACCTTAAGGCAAGAGATGTGTTGGGTGGAAGGAAGGAATGAATGGATGAAAGGACTGCCTTTCAGGCTGGTGGTTCTTTGGAAAAGAGCACTGAGAAGATTGTTTAGGTTTGAGAAAAAATAACATGGGAACCAAGGTATCCCACTGAGTGTGAAGTGGCTAAATCACTGAGGTCAAGAAAGCCCTTTCCTTTCTGTATCTCTCCTTTCCTGGGTCCTGGGGCAGCTCATCTGGAGTCATCCGTCCTGCAGCACTAGTGGTGAGGGTGTTGACCTGGATCAGCAGTGATCAGCACTGGCTGAGCTTGGGTTAGACTCCAGCTCTTACACTTCTGTGGGTGAGTGCATATCAAAGCAGTGCTAGTATTTATTTCACAGCCAAGAAAAGAGGGGCAAAGAAGGCACTCCTAACTGGCCCACAGCCATACAGCAAGTGCCTGTCACCTTAAAACCTCATCCTATATCCCAAAACACTTGTATTAGCTGAGGGCAGTGAGCAGCTGCAGAGAGCAGCCGTTTCAAGACATCATCCTGTATTTAGGAGGGACAGTAATAACTGTAGCCACTCCCCAGGGGGATAATGAGAATTACATAGAATCCTTGAGACCGTGTGAACAGAAATAAAGACATCAGGATGATCATCAGACTAGAGAGAAAGATGTGCTGGGCTTTATCTCCACTCCAACCCTGCTCTTCCTCTCAGTGGGCTAGATTCTCCCCTCGCTAGACATGGTAGAGATTGCAGGGTTATGTTGTATGTGAATTAAAAGACTATTCCAGGTTGGTGGACCACTTTTTCTCAGCAACAAGAGTTCCTGAAAGGCCATTCATTGGTTGGCTGGTTGGTTTATAAATGAAGCATGATTTGCTCTTATTACTGAGCCAATTCTTAAAGGTCAAGAACAAAGCAAACCAATCATAGAATCTGTCCATCCATCCCTGCAGTTTGAATGTGTAGTATGCTTTTGAACTTTTTGTGTTGATCACATAACTGGCTATAAGTTTGTCAGGTCCTTAATTGTCCTGTCCAAACATAGCAGCATAGTGATTGGTGTTTTTAGTCAAATTCTATTGAATGCTTGCTTCTTAGACAATGCTAACATATGTGGTTGTTCCCTGATGTTTTGGTAGGATGCTAGAAGCTTAGCCTCTGAGAGCCCCAGGTAGAGCTACAGCCTCTCATTTCTGTTTTGCATTTACTTGCTGGACATGGGGAAACTTAATTCCTAACTTTGAAGTAGGCCTACCTGGGTAGCATGCAGATCTTCATTGTTTTTGTCCTAAGATTATGTTTATCTGACTCCTCAGCATAATGCAAAATCATCTTTTAAATAGATTATTTTAATTATAGTCTAGATTATGTAAAAAAAAATGCAGTTTGATTCAGAGATGTGGGAATAAGGTCAGGACAACAGAAGGCTACAGCTCAGGGCTGAGCCTGATATACGGAAGTGGTGGGTCTCTTAAGTGTGCTAAGAGTTTTGTGGTGGACAGGAGTTTGGGCTAAGAGCTCCCATAGTCATAGATTGGCATTTCTAATTAGACATTAGGCAGCTGTAGGACAGAGGACAACTTTCTCACCTCAATGCCCTCTGACATTGACAGTGAACTTCTTGTAAGGATAGAATCCCAATGATGTGCTCAGCATCATACCTGACACAGAGTGATGCCCTTAGACGTTACCCAAATCATCACTGACATACGTGCCTGGGGTAAAGCCAAGACTGCTGCTGTACAGAAAGACCAATCTTTGTAGTTCCATTAGCTCTGTTTGGAGCTCTCAGAGAACACACTGCCTTTAGAATTGGGAATATATGTGCATCAGCGTATATGCATATGAGGTATATCTATACTTCTTTCTTCTTTGCTTTTTTTAACAGTCCCATGCCTTAGCAGGGTTCTTGATTGACATAGAAAAAGGACCATAGCGATATACATCTTTTTTCCATTAATTTATTTATTGAGTTTACATCCCAATCACAGCCACCACCTCTCCTCATGGTGCCCCCCTTACACAGCCCCTTCTCTGAGAAGGAGGAGGCATTCCTGTGTATCACCACCCTGGCACATCAAGTCACTGCAGAACTAGTATTTTCTCCCACTGAGTTCAGACAAGGTGACCCAGTTTGGGGAATGGGATCCCAGAAGCAGACAACAGAGTCAAGCTAAGTCCCCATTCCAGTTGTTGGGGACCCGCATGAAAACTAAGCTGCACATCCTACTACATGTGTGGGGAGGGCCTAGGTCCACGTTCATTCTTTGGTTAGTGGTCTAGTCTCTTGGAGTTCCCAGGGGTCCTGGTTAGTTTACTCTGTTTGTCTTCCTTTGGAATCCCTGTCCCCTTCGGGTCCCTCAAGCCCTAGTCCCAACTCCCCGAGCTCTTCTAATGTTTAGTGGTGGGTCTCTGCATCTGTTTCCATAGGCTGCAGGGTGGATCCTTTCAGAGGACAATTATGCTAGATTCCTGTCTGCAAGAATAACAGAGTATCAATAATAGTGTTAGGGATTGCTTTTTGCCCATGGATGGGTCTCAAGTTGGGCTCAACTATATTCATAGCAGCTCTAGCACATGAATCTTATAAGTAAGTAGCAGTCAGTGTGGAGTCTTTCACCCTTCCGTAGGCATTTACTTAGAAAGGCTGGCAGTTTGACTATGTAGTACAGAGGCCTCTGAGTAAGAAGAGGCTCTCACTCTACACACTGCACTGTGTCAATGGTGGTCCTCTCACTCCCTTGTCACTAATGCTCTCATGTTCCCTGAAGTTGAAGATAAGAACTAGCATTTGCTAATAGCAGGTCAAATTGGTTTTTAGAAAGCATTGTTCTAGACTTTACCTCCTAACATATAATGACCACAGGGTATTGAACTACAACAGGTCAACAAATTTTGCTCAAGGGGCATCCATCTATCACCTGCCTGGTTGAGTCCCAGCCTTACATTGCTTATGATCTCAGACTTGATTCAATTGCTGTGTCCTTTTCTCAATTCAGAACCTCAAGTAAGTACTCTGTCGTTCAGACAAGTTGGTTTCTAGTGGCTGTAATAGTAGTTCCAGCTGTCTCGGGGAGCCTTGCTCTCTGCCTGTTGTTCCCTCTGTGGTGGTTAATCTAGATCTATTTCCTTTTCCTGCTGTTTCCCATCTACTCTAAATGGTCTCAGTAACCATCTCTAAGTCATCACGAACTAGTTTGCTTGTTCTGAGACTTAGCTGACACTACAGACTACTGGCACAAACCCGGTCAACAAGGATTTTTCTTCTTATTAACATCTGTCACAAGATGTAAAACTTGAAATAAAGACTCACTAAGATTTGATGTAAGACGATTTGTTTCTTGTGACCTCATTAGCTATGTTAAAGCATATCCAGGGGCAGAATTTCACAGCTGGAGGAGCGCAGGGTTTTTCTGTGGCTCATGATCTGGCCTTGGCATCTCAGAATCAACAGCAGAGTCAGATAGCCGGCATCACGTGCCCACGGCAGACCACGTTCTCTGCTCCTGCCTAATGGGCAAGCAGAAGATCCTCTCAAGAGGGAATTCTAAATAGAGAGCCACACTGTCAGAATACACTGGCCTGTACTTCCAGGTTGCTGTGTGGTATGGATAATTCTTCTGGAAATTGAAGATAAGAGCTCTTGAGATGTCTTAATTTATTCTTCTAAACGATTAGTAGAACATCAGATCCTTGGTAAACTTGCAGAACATAAAAACTCTGTCCACTTCCTTGCATGGCATTTTCTGCTGTCAGCAGCTTATTACTAGATGGGTATGTACATTGCCTGACACAGAATTTGTCCTTGGAGCTGGGGTACAGTTACAGCTCACATATACTTCTACAGAATAGACAGCAGCCACCCAAAGGCAGCCTCAAGTGGCATATGGTAGTATTCTCTGTCTGATGATGGTGTGGAGAGTTTTCTAGTCTACAACTTGTTTGACAGTACACAGCTATTTTTAAATGCTATCGTGGATGCATTTCTCCTAACAGTCTTCCCAACTAGATAGATTTTTTTTTTCTCACTGCCTTTCATAAGCACGAGTTCTATGGTGAGTCCGGGTTGTACGTTCCTGCCCTGTAAGGATCAATTTGTGAATGATTATCCCACCTCTCCAGAGGCAGCACTTTATCAGACTGATGTGAGCTCCAGTTAGCAGAGGCCACCATGCCAGGAGGGATGGCTTCTGGGAAGCAGAGATAGGTTTGTAATTCTGGAAGGCTGCTCCAACTCAGGGACCCATGCTCTCCCATGGTGCTAGTGTTTGTTTGTTTGTTTGTTTGTTTGTTTGTTTGTTTGGGGCAGAGTCTCATGTTGACTAGGCTAGCCACCCTTATAGCCAAGGGCTGCCTTGAATTTCTGATTCTCCTGCTTCTGTTGTATCTGAGAGCTACATCCTCAGTCTCTCTCCCATATCTTTGAAGGAAAGACTCTTGCAGTTAGCAACTACATTCAGAGAAAGGAAAAGTTAGGGACATACAGCAGCCATCATTGTCACATGGACTAGGAGGTTATAGCAGCAGTTATCAATCTAGTTTGACAGCTTGACACAACAATGAAAGCATTTGTAGGCAAACTGTTGTGTGCCTCTTTGGCCATTAAATAGCTGTGGCCCTTGTGACCTGCTTTACCTCTGTGGCTCAGCCTTCTGCCTGTAAAAAGTAGTAGTCATCAGAGTTCATAAGAGTTTGGTAAGGAACAAGTGACTCCTCAAGCAACACTGTGTGGCAGTGAGAGCTGACAGCCTCTGCTCTGCTTCATCATATTGAATTCAGGAACCTTGTAGAGTGCATGTTCTTCTCTCCATCTAAGAGATGCAGGAACTGAGGTCCACAGAAGCTAACGAATCCACACTGCTAGGGAGTTGCACAGTTACCACTTTCAAAGGTCATAATCAGCCTACTGCATGGGGGAAATGTTACAGTCCCTCTGTATCTCTCTATGTGCCTCTCCTCTTCTTTTAACCAAGTATTCCTTGTGCATTGCAGGGGGGTTCTGAGAATGAAGATAAAGGGCAACTGTCTGAGTGGGTACAGTGTGAACAGTGGAATGGGCCACTTGCAAAGGAGACAAGTTTCAGACTTTAGCGGTCCGATCTCTCCTGCCCTGTCAATGCTAAGATTCCTTGTCTCACCGTCTCCTTGGCATTCCCACACTATGTAAAGTGCCTTTCTCCTCAGGAGATGGGAGGCCTACACAGCTGTGAGTTCTGTAAAATTGCTCAGCCTTTGCTCTTACAGAATGAAATAACCTCAGAATCCTCCCAACTATTATTATCTAAGCCTTACGCAAACATCAGATTCCCCCAGTACTGGAAAAAATCAAGGGGAAATTAGATTTTCATCTCTTCTCCTATTTTTAGTTTTGAGAAACTTGTTCAGTTCCTTGTTCAAAAGAATTGTGAGCATCATGCCCCACCATTATTAGGAACGTGTTTTACACTGAGTGTGTGCTGCTGAGTAAATTTATATGCATTATTTTATGTTTGAGGCAAACGTTTGGAACTTGTTAGGAATAAATTGTTTAAGGGAAGAAAATCGCAAGTGTACCGTTTTTCCTCTCTCCCTTGTCCTTGTTTGACAGGCAGAAGTGGTAACTGTCCCAAAATGAGATCACTCTGGTACTTTTCAGCATTGTGCTTCTCAAATTATTTCTAGTGTATTGTCAAGCAAAACACTGTGGAAAAGGTTAACAAATGCCCTGAGTGTCCTGAATATTGATGCATTATTGGTAGAGCATCAAAGAATTAAGGCTGTACTTTTTTTTTAAGACAAGAAATTTTTGCTCTGGATTTTTATCTTTCTTATTCTTTGAAACTTACTCTTCAGAGAATCAAAAAAGCTGTCTTCATTATTCCTCCCCTTCCTATTCACAAGGGCTCCATTTTTAAGTAGAAGAAATGATGTTGGTTCTCCTACAAGGACTAGCACTGAATTACACTGGCCTCTAGTGGATGCCTGTCACAATTAGGTTCTGTGTTGATTGCGTTTCACTATAACATGCTTTTAAACTTAGGGGAAATTTATCTACAAGAGCATAATGATAATTCCTGGGGGAGGTCAGAATTGATGTCACCGTGAAAGTTATTAAACTTTGTATGCGTAGCTCCAGACTTATTAACACACTTAACAAGCTTAGATCATCTTCTGCAGTCTTTAAAAATGGAGAACTGGGAGACGGCTCTGTGGAATAAGCAGGCTCAGTTCTCAGCACCAGCAAGGCACCTTAAGAAGACACTAATGCCAAATTCTCTTACACTGTTTGTTCATGATTCCATTTAAACAGAAAAGCAGATGAAGCGGCTAACGTGAACCAAAGCAGCATCACAGAGGTCTTTTCCCACATAAATTTAAGAAAAGCATCCTGTTGCAGAATGGTGAATGCCCAGCCACACTAGCATGTGCAGTTTAATGCATATCAACATAACACAGGATCTGCTTCCACTTTCAATGGCATTCATGAGTGATAACACTCTTCTCTTCCTTTACCATGTGCCATAAAATCAAGTCCTATCTATATTCTCTTAGAAGAACTACTTAAACTCTTACTTAAAAGACTATACTCTGCCCACCCAAATCAACAGCATAACCTTGAACTACTTGCTGTTTCTGCTTCTGGGTTTCTTAGGCAGTCATGTAAGAAACTAGCCAGGTTTTGGCTCATCTGAAAATTTGTCTGTCTGGAGCTGAAGGGTCTGCTTTCAAGATGACTCACTTGGCAGTTAATGAGAGGACTCAGTCCTTTGCCAAGTAGAACTCAGTGTAGTGCCTGCAAGACCTGACTATGGTTTCCCTCAGTGTGAGGGGCTTCAACTCAGAGACTTTTTCCAGCTGCGTGTGAAGCTGACTAGGTGTGACCTCCACCTAGACTGTCACAAGAAGCACATCATATCTTGACTATGATCCCACTAGAGAAGAAAAATTAAACACCACACTTTTAAGGGAGGGACCACTGAGAATCTCTGGGCATATTTGAAATATCACGTTTGTCTCAAGTTTAACCATTGTATTTGAATATATAGAAAGCACTATTTAGGCCATAGTAAGGATTTGAGCCAAGTCAAACTAGTTGGGTAACTGAAGGTACCATGGTAAAGGAATTTGGGACAAAATAACCTGATGTCATAGCTTTGCAACCAGGCAGGGGTGTGACCCTCAATCATCTGATATTTTTGTATGTTCGCTATAAAAGTTATAAATTAATTACTTTTCTTATAGCATTTTGGTAAGATTTAAGTTAATACATAAAAACAATACAGAAACCACGTACAAAATGCCTGGACTCTAATGACTGAGCAGAGTGTGTTAGCAACTACCTTTGATATTAGAATTGCTTCTGTCACATGAGGTTCCATGCTATGTAACTCTTCAGCCCCTCATCCTATCCTAAGAAACCCCTTGGGGTAGAAGTAAAGTCCCAAGCCTGAGGAGAGTTATGACAGCATGAGGGCATAGGTGTGTGGGTATAGGCACCCCTAGGATACCAGTCCCTCTGCAGAGGGGGAAGGAAGGCTTGCACACAGGAAACCCTGAAGGTACATGTGCTTTGCTCTCCCTTGGTATTGCAAAGATTATATGCCCCAGTACAGAGGAATTCCAGGGCCAGGAAGCGGGAGTGGGTGGGTTGAGGGACAGGGGGGTTATAGGGGACTTTTGGAGAGGAAATTAGGAAAGGGGATAGCATTTTAAATGTAAATGAAGAGAATATCTAATAAAAAAATTTTTTTAAAGATTTTTGGTTTTGAAAAATGAAAAGATCAAGGTCTTTATTCCCATGTAGCATTTGGATGTTGTCTTAGTAACCTTTCTATTTCAGTGAAAATATACAATGACCAGGGCACTTTATAGAAGAAAGAATTTAAGTGGGCCGTGTTGGTGTACACCTTTAATCCCAGCACTTGGGAGGCAGGAGCAGGTGGATTTCTGAGTTTGAGGCCAGCTTGGTTGGTCTACAGAGTGAGTTCCAGGACAGCCAGGGCTACACAGAAAAACCCTGTCTCAGAAACAAACAAATAAACAAGAAAAAGAAGAAAGAGTTTATTGAAGCTTTCAGTTCCAGAGGCTGAGTCTATACCTGTCTTAGTGGGGAGCAGTGGTGGCAGGCATGGTGCTGGAGCAGTAGTTGAGAACTTAGATCTGATCCACAAGCAGGAGGCAGAAGGCAGAGTCGGTCGGGGGGGGGGGGGGGAGACAGAGAGAACAAGCACAAGCAGAGTGGGAATGATGTGAGCTTTTAAAACCTCAAAGCACATACCCATTGACATACCTCCAAAAAGGCTATACCTCCTAATCCCCAACCAGGTCTACCCAGGCATTCAAATATATTCAAAGTACCACAGTTGGATTATATACCAAGCCTTCTTTTTAAAGGAACATGCCTTCTCTGATTTATTCTTTCCTGTTGTCTTCGTCCATAACTTGCCTAGTTATTGGTTCCCTTGCCCGGCCCTTGAGCATGCTGCATTTGGGAACCTATTCTCCAACTGAGCATGAGCAACCTGCAGCTCAGTTAATTCACTGATGCTCTCCGAAGATGCTCCTGCAACTTCAGGGCATCCCATCCATCTAGGGAGATGGTCTTTCTCACCAGAAACATGAACCAGAGCATCAGCCTGGGTAGAAGTCACTGTCTTCTACAGCTGACAAGAACTGTGGCCTGCATGCAGATCACACGGTGTGAAAGAACACGTTACCAATCAAAGTGTGTGGCAGAAACTGAGATTACAAAAGACATGAGCTAGGCAAAACAGTAAGGACCTGGAGATGCCCTCAACTGCTGTATCTGAAGTGAGAACTTAGACATGATCTTCATGGTTATCTTACAGAGATAAGACTACTTCAGGGCATTGTATATCTGTCCATCCAATATATTTCTACTTCTAAAGAAATAAAACAGCCATTAAAACTACCTGTTGGAGACAAGAGACTCACAACTGGACAAAATTCAGAGAACCGTTGGCTGTGGGGTGTACAGCCACAATTGATTTATCTCTAACACTGCTCCTTCACCTAAGGCTTGGGCAACATCTTGGAGTAAGGGGACAGAAGGAACTGACACATACATACAGTCTCATACACACACACACACACACACCTACACACACACACCTAACTATACAAATACAGCCTGCTCAGTCTATTTAGTGTTACTTTTATGTATATGGTTTCAGAGCTAATTTGTACTACATAGCCAATTAGGTTCACATTCCTGGGAAGGGAGGACTGTCTTCCACTGACAGCATTCCTTAGTTGGCTGTTATTTATTAATTTATTTGGCCAGGAAATCTTCTATAAGGTGTTTTTAGAAATAACAGGGTAGCCTTATCCATGATACTTCAATAACATGACTGCCTAAACATGACCTGAAGAAGTATAACACCAGTAGACATGCCAACATGAAAAGGGCAAATCTCAGAGGACCCCACCCATAAATAATGTTAACCTAACTGGCTATGTAGTTCAAGTCACTCTGAAATCGTATACATGAAAGTAACACTAAGTGTACTGAGCAGGTTGTATGTGTGTAGTTAAGGAGTGCATGTATGTGTGAGTGTATATGTGTAGCAGTGTCCTTAGTAGGTGCTGCTCAGTTCTTGCAAAACCACTTGAAAGCTTTAGAAGTTAGCTTCTGTTTCCTCCTGCATGGGTTGTCTGGGTTCTGATGCCATCCTATAGTATATGTGTCATTGATAGTAACAGCTCAATACACAGTTTGTTTAACAAAGCAGAATACTCTAGTCATAGAGATAAATGGGAGGCTGTGGAAGTTAGGTTCCCCCTCCATCCGTGGTCACAGAGTCATGTTCTCACTCAGAGAGCATCTTTCAGGCTGCTCTCCATGGTGCCCAGGGTCTTCCTGCAGGCCTGCTGGGAAGCTACTGAGGTTTGTTTTTATTGTGCCCATCACTCATTATGCTGAAACGAGGATGTGAGCCACCTTGTACTTGGCCTTCCTTAGGTGTCATTTGTAGCTAAGAAACCAAGTGAAGCTTTTTCAGTGCTGGGAAGCTCACTTCACGAGGCAGGGTATCATCTGTCGTTCATAATGGACAAGAACAGGAATAATACATCATTTGGCTTGTTTGCCTTTTTCTGCCTTTAACTTGGTTATAGATGCAGACAGTTAATGAGCAGTCATTTCAGATCCTTAACTGTTAGCCTTCTCCCAAGACCTAGAGAAAACAATTGCTGATAACAGCAATGTTTTGCAAGTGCCAATAATTTTAAGACTGGTTTTGCTTTTTTCTTCTTGTCACGAAGCTTGTGACCCTCATTTGTTATACAGAGGGTTAAGCTGAACAAAAGCATTGCTGTAAGTCTTCCAGTTCTAAAGGGTTTAACCTTCACAATACAGGGATTTTTCCTAAATTCAGGGGCTAGTGAAGTAACAGTTCACTCAGCTCAGGGTATAGAGAAGAGCCTTTTTTGTTTGTTTGTTTGTTTGTTTGTTTGTTTGTTTTAGAAGAGTCTTTACTTAGGGATGAATTGATAATGATGGAATTGATAATGATGGTGGGGTTTGGGGCTCTCTCTCATCCTGAAATCTGAAATGAAATGAAGAGAAGTGGTAACCTGACTGGGCTGGTGAGAGAATGAAGAAAGGACAAGTAGACACGCACATGCACACACGCACACATGCAACCACGCACACAGAAAGCAGACACCTGGGTCAAGTGGATGGTGTTTGCTGATGGAGCCACACCTTCTGCACCACAAGCCCAGCACAGTTGCCGTATGCTGCACATGGGCCAGAGCCAGCTTGTGGGCCTCTGTAGCCTAGCATTCCTCCTCTAAACATCCAGAGGAGGCTCCGGATGCTCGTTCTTGTTCACACTGACTAATCATCAGTAAATCCTAACCACCTGACCTGATTTCAAACCTGACCCATATAGGGACAGGCCTTGGTCCCTGTCATGGCTGTGCCCTCCCTGTCCTCAGTGCATATTCACTCAGGAATTAAAGGCACAAAAGTTGGCTATTGGTGGAAGAGGAGGTGACCACTTGCCTTTGACCCTGAGAGGGAATGAGTTGTATTTCGTTAGTAGCAGACTGTGGGGAATGCTTTGCCAGCATAATTTGCTCCAGATATGCTGTGGTGACATTTGCTGAACAGCTAAGTAAATAGATCAATCAGGCTTCCACACAACAAGTTACAGCAAAGTTGACAGTGATATCAGTAATTTCAGAGTATTGTCTTCAGCAGAGTATGCTTTTTCATGACCGTAACATTTGATGCTAAAAGAGCAGCCTGGGTTCTGCGGTGTGCCCTCCTTCTGGTGGAAAGTATGAGCCCCTGCGAGCCCTGCCTGGGCATCTCAAGGTGCCTTTCTTCCCTAGATTCAGAGGGAGCATTGGCCTCCATCAGTACTGTTATTTTTTTCCTATTCTGTTAATAAATTTAAATGTATAACCTGAAACAGTGTTAATATCAGTGACAGTTTCTCAGTTTAAGACTCTGGACTTGGGCTTGTATAGGAGATCATTTTATTTTCATGAACAATGAAGGAATTTTTAGGGATTACATAGGAAACTGGTTGCTAATAAGAGATTCGTCATTAAACTACATTTCACAAAAAATACCTGTGAGATTTAATATAAATGCAATAATAGGGGCAGAAGTGATGGCTCAGTGAGTAAAGGTGCTTGCTGCCAAGCCTGACAACCTGAGTTCAATCCCAAGGATCCATATGGTGAGATGGAAGAGCTCACTCCCGAAAGGTGTCTTAGGACATACATATTCTTATATGCTTAGTGGAAGCCTTGGTGTCAAGAGAATAAGGCAGAGGACCATAAGAAAGAGCCTGATGTCCTCCTCTGGCCTCTACATGCCTGTGTGCTGGTGCCAGTACCCACCACATGTGCAACCATGCATATCTTACATACCATGCATACACACAGTAATAATCTTAGCAGAAACTTTAATCTAGAAGAAGTAGTCTGTAAGCTATTGGGGTTTTAAGTAGACATGATTTTCACTCTTCCTTGCCAGGTATTCATCTGCTTGGTGTTTTAATAGAAGTTCCTATCAAGACATTATTTTTCCAGAGATCTGAGTGATCAAACTGGTTTATCTGAGCAGCTGTGTGAACAGTCACAGTCATCACATTCCACCTTCATCTTGCATTAGACTTGTTATTTACAGAAACAGTGGGTTTTGCTATTAACTAAATTTATCTTCATTTCTCTGTACTGTGAAATGTGAATCTGTGCAGGCCTAAGTTTTGGCTCTGTCTGCTTAGCTATTTTTTTTAATTGATGTCAGTCATGAATAAAGAAGAAGAAATTACCCATAGAAGTAATTGTTTTTCTTTTCTTAGGAACAGTTAGCCTATGGAGGCCATTATGTTGTGGGGATAGACAGATAGACTGCCTGTTTATAGATTAATAAATGGCTCCTTCACCAAGTTTCCAGTTGTGTGAGTGTTTTCTGTATCAATTCCCCAGCTAATGGTGATGGAGTACACATGTTCACATTCATCAAGGTGACATAAGTCTGAGATGATTGGACAATGTTGTTCACAAAGAATGAGCCAATAAATATTCTTAATCTGTACCAGAGTAGCTCTCATACAAATAAAATATAGTGTTCTAGTTTCATTTCTGTTTCTGTGATAAAATACCCTGACAAAAAGGAAGAAACTTAGAGGAAAGAGTTTTTCAGCTTACATTTCTAGGTTATTGCCCATCACCATGGGGAAGTCAAGGCAGGAACCTCAAACAGCTAGCCACCTGGCATCCACAGTCAAGAGCGGAGAGAGAGGAATGGAAACATACTGCTTGCTTCATTTTCCACTCATAAAGTTCAGCACCCACTGCCTAAGGAATGGTGCTGCCCACAGTGGTCTGGGTCTTCTCACACTAGTTAACTAAGAGAGTTCGTCACAGACATGCCAGTAGGTCAACCCAATATGGACAGTCCCTCATTGAGGCTTTTCTTCACAGGTGATTCTAAGTTGTGTCAAATTGACAATTAAAAGTGACCATAGAATACAGATACTACTTTGTTAGTAATGACTGTTCTCTTTGAAAGGGAGTACCTTTTAAGTTTGGAAGCCATTTTTGTTACCAGAATATTTCTTTTCCTTTTGACCTATTCACTTTCTGAAAAGAGTTAATGGGCTGGAAAAAAAAAAAAGATTACTTGAGAATTGGCAGAAGAGTCCAATCACTGGGGTATTTGTGGTCACATGGCCATAGTGTAGAAGTGAAGGTCAGATGACAAGTTCCAGAAATGAATTTTCCCCTTCTACCTTGCTTTGAGGCTGTGTTGTGATCTCCAGACTAGCTGACACACAAGCTTCCAGTTAATTCTCCTGTCTCTACCTCTACCTTGCCAGAGGACGGTGGTAATTGCAGATGTACCACCACAGCTAACAGATGTGCTTTGGGGATTAAACCCAGGTTTTCAGATTTTTATAGTAAGCACTTAGAAGTCCATTTTCTTTTTTTGTTTTGTTTTGTTTGGTTTTGTTTTGTTTGGTTTGGTTTGGTTTGGTTTTGGTTTTGGTTTTGGTTTTTTGAGACAGGGTTTCTCTGTGTAGCCCTGGCTGTCCTGGAACTCACTCTGTAGACCAGGCTGGCCTCGAACTCAGAAATCTACCTGCCTCTGCCTCCCGAGTGCTGGGATTAAAGGCGTGCGCCACCACGCCTGGCTAGAAGTCCATTTTCTTAAAAGTCTATTTCTTGTGGTTGGGTTTTGTCAGTTTGACAGAAACCCAGACATATCTGGGAAAGTAGGAATCTAAACTGAGATGATAACTCCAAAAGAGTGGCCTATAGGCAAGTCTATTGAGTTACCTTCTTGATTAGTGATTGATATAAAAGCCTCCACCACCACACTGTATGGCACTATTCCTGGACAGATGGTCCTGTTGCATAAGGGAGGTAGGCTATGCAAGAGCTGAGGAGCAAACCAGTGAACAATTGCCCTTCATGCGTTTTGCTTCAGTCCCCGCCTCTAGTTCCTACCCTGACTTTCTTCAGTGATGGGCTGCGATGTGGCCTATAAGCTGAAATAAACACTTTCCTTCCCAAGTGGCCATTGTGTTTTATCACAGCAACAGACAGTTAACTAAAATACCATCCTAATATTCATTTCTTAAGTGAGGCTTACATGTCTGTTCTTTTTTTTAAAAGCTGAAGGGGTCTCCAACCCTATTGGTGGAACAACAATATGAATTAACCAGTACCCCCAGAGCTCATGTCTCTAACTGCGTATGTAGCAGAAGATGGCTTAGTTGGCCATCATTGGGAAGAGAGGCCCCTTGGTCTTGCAAACTTTATATGCCCCAGTACAGAGGAACGCCAGGGTCAAGAAATGGGAGTGGGTGGGTAGGGGAGCAGGGTGGGGGGTGGGGGAGGGTATAGGGGGCTTTTGAAATGTAAATGAAGAAAATATCTAATAAAAATTTGAAGAAAAAAAAAGCTTTTTACGTATTGGTAAAAGTTGTGACTGTCTCTTTGTTCTTTTTATGCCTAGATGACTCTGTGGCCAAATTATACATGCAGTTAGCTCTTACAGTAGATATTACAGACACTCCAAAAGCAGAAACTCAGGCATTTGCATACTGGATGTCCAAGTGGTTTTTATAATTGTGGTTCTAGCTCTGATACTAGTTCAAAGAATATAGGAAGTGACTCTATAATGGATGCTAGACACATCTTGGTTATTCTCCAAAAAAAATTTGTTTTTTTTTGGTTTTTTTTTGAGACATGGTTTCTCTGTGTAGTCCTAGCTGTCCTGGAACTCACTCTGTAGACCAGGCTGGCCTCGAACTCAGAAATTCCCCTGCCTCTGCCTCCCAAGTGCTGGGATTAAAGGTGTGTGCCACCACGCCCGGCTTCTCTCCAAATCTTTTTAACCTAGGCCCAACCAACATACTTATGCTCAGAAGAATTTCCTTCCTCCTTGAAAATCCTTTAAATAGTTGAGTCAGCCATGGTTTCTGTGTTTGCTGACAACTAGAGAATCAGCTGTAGGCCATGCTGGCCTGGTCAGGGTATTCTTGGTTGCTGTTCCTGAGTGAAAACTTTCTTTAGATAACATAAATTTAACACGGGTAGGAAGAAAGGGCATATCTGTGGATGAGGCTGAGGTTTTTGTGGCACAGAACCATAAATACCCCAGGTCTTGGACACTTTTCATTAGAACTCTCAAGTAAGCATTTTTCCAACCCATTAACTCTTTTCAGAAAGTGATTAAATTAGTTAGGTTAGAGCACAGAGAGTTTATGGAACAGATCAAGAGCTCAAGTCATTTGACCAGAGGATGATGCTGTTTGGGGAACACTACCTATACCTAGTGTATGACAGAACATGCTTTGGAAAACTTACACTTGCAGGGGTGAACATGTACTTTTGGAAAAAGTGTGAGTTTAGAATTTTATGGTGCAGTACTCACATTGTTTTCTACCTGTTAAGCTGCCATTCATGCTGGAAGGTTGCCTGGACCTACATAGTACTTTGAGTCCATATGTATTTTGCTTATATGCACCTAACATAAATAAGTAATAAGATTGTTGGTGCTTATGTACTTCAGAGCTGGGCAACAACTGTATAATACAGTCATTTTAACTCTGGTGCTCCTCAGACAGCCACTGTTAGCAGGTTATAGGCCTCCCTTGTGGAGCTTAGATGCAGCCCAATCATCATCATCAATACAGTGTTCCAAACAGCCAATTACAATGCATATGATCATCGTGTCTTCAGTATTTGTTCTGCTACCTTGTCCTGAAAATGAGCATTCATTTTCTCTCTGAAGATAGATTTTTGTCATTATAGTTTTCTTGGTCATAATTATAAATTAAACAGTATCAAAGGCATGAATCTCAGTGTCAGAAGAGGGTCATCAGTCTGCACATAAGGGTCTTGGCAGATTCTCCCTCTAGCTCATACCACAGCCAGGTTTTGAAGACCAAGATTTACTTTTCTACTGTGAGTGCCATCTTTAGATCTTTCTAAACAGGCACTGTACTCCAAGAAACTCTGGGAAATTCTTTTACAAATGAACAAAGCATTTTAGGTTGTGGAGAGCTAAGCTCATTTGGTCTTCCCCAGAGAAGAGCACACCAACTGGCTGTCTAGTGCCAAATGGTCATCCCTGAGAACATACATGCAAGTAACATTATATTGACTAAATAGGCTATATTTAGGAATACATAAGTATAAACATATATGGATGCAGCAACAATTAGTGATAAAAGAGGCCATTATTTTGAAAGAGAGTTGGGGGTGCTAAGGGAGGCCTTGGAGGAAGGAAAGAGAAAGAAGTGTAATTGTTATTTATGTATTTTACGCTAGATTTTATTCTCCCCAATCCACCCTCTGACTGTTCCACATCCCATTACCTCCTCCCAACCCACCAGTCTCCATGAGCATGTCCCTACCACTCACCACCCATCCCACCTGACCTCTAAACTCCCTGGGGCCTCCAGTCTCTTGATAGTTAGGTACATCATATCTGATTGAACACAAACCCAGCAGTCCTCTGTTGTATATGTGTTGGGGGCCTTATATCAGCTAGTGTATGCTGCCTGTTTGGTGGTCCAGTGTTTGATAGATCTTGGGGATGCAGATAAATTGAGACTGCTGGTCCTCCTAGAGGGTTGCCCTCCTCAGATTCTTTCCACCTTTCCCTGATTCCACCACAGGGGTCAGCAGCTTCTGTCCATTGGTTGGGTGCAAATAGCTACATCTGACTCTCTCAGCTGATTGTTGGGTCATGCTAGGTCCCTTTTTGTGAGCACTCCATAGCAATTTTATGAGGTCCCATTTATCAATTCTTGATCTTAAAGCATGAGCCATTGGAGTTCTGTTTAGGAAATTTCCCCCTGTGCTAATGAGTTCAAGGCTCTTTTCCACTTTCTCTTCTATTAGATTAAGTATATCTGGCTTTACGTTGAGGTCCTTGATCCACGTGGACTTCAGCTTTGTGCAAGGTGAAAATATGGGTCTATTTTCATTTTTCTACATAGAGACAACCAGTTAAACCAACACCATTTATTGAAGATGCTTTCTTTTTTCCATTGTATATATTTGGCTCCTTTGTCAAAAATCAAGTGTCCGTAAATGTGTGGTTTTATTTCTAGATCTTCAATTCTATTCCATTGATCAACATGTCTGTCTCTGTACCAGCACCATGCAGTTTTTATCCCTATTGCTCTGTAGTAAAACTTGAGGTCAGACATGGTGATTCCCCTAGCTGTTCTTTTATTGTTAAGAATTGTTTTTGCTATTCTGGGTTTTTTGCCTTTCCAGATGAATTTGAGAATTGTTCTTTCAATGTCTTTGAAGAATTGTGTTGGGATTTTGATGGGGATTGCATTGAATCTATAGATTGCCTTTAGTAGAATGGCCAGTTTTACTATGTTAATTCTGCCAATCCATGAGCATGGAAGATCTCCACTTTCTGAGATTTTCTTCGATTCTTTCTTCAGAGACTTGAAGCTTTTGTCATACAGGTCTTTCGTTTGTTTGGTTAGAGTTACACAAAGATATTTTATATTATTTGTGGCTATTGTGAAGGGAGTTGTTTCCCTAATTTCTTACTCAGCCTGTTTACCATTTGTATAAAGGAAGGCTACTGATTTTTTTTTTAGTTAATTTTATATCCAACCACTTTGCTGAAGTACTTTATCAACTGGAAAAGTTCTCTAGTAGAATTTTTGGGGTCTGGTAGAATTTTATAACTATATATATTATCATATCATCTACAAATAGTGATACATTTATTTCTTCTTTGCCAATTTGTATCCCCTTGATGTCTTTTTGTTGTCTTATTGTTCTAGCTAGCAATTCGAGTACTATATTGAATAGATAGGAGAGAGTGGGCATCCTTGTCCCGATTTTAGTGGGATTGCTTCAAATATAACTCCATTTACATTGATATTGGCTGTTGGTTTGCAATAAATTGCTTTTGTTATGTTTAGATATTGGCCTTGAATTCCTAAATGCTCCAATAATATTAACATGAAGGGGTATTGTATTTTGTCAAATGCTTTTTCTGCATCTATGGAGATGATCATGTAATTTTTTCTCTGATTTTTGTTTATATAGTGGATTATGTTAATGTATTTTCTTATATTGAACCATCCCTGCATCCCTGCGATAAAGCCTACTTGGTCAGGGTGAATGATGGTTTTGATGTGTTCTTGGATTCGGTTTGGAAGAATTTTATTGAGTATTTTTGCATTGATATTCATAAGCGAGATTAGTCTGAAGTTTTCTTTTTTTGGTTAGGCTCTTGTGTGGTTTAGGTATCAGAGTAATTAGGGCTTCATATAACAAGTTAGGTAGTGTTCCGTTTCTTTCTATTTTATGGAATAGTTTGAGGAACATTGGTATCAGGTCTTCTTTGAAGGTATGGTAGAATTCAGCACTAATTCCTTCTAACCATGGGCATTTTTGTTTGGGAGTTTCTTAATGACTTCTTCTATTTCTTTGTGCGATATGGACCTGTTTAGATAGTTTACCCGCTCTTCTTGATTTAACTTTGGTATGTGTTATCTGTCTAGAAAACCATCCATTTCATCTATATTTTCCACTTTTGTTGAGTATAGATTTTTATAGTAGGATCTGATGATTTTTTTGAATTTCCTCCATTTCTGTTATGTCTCCCTTTTCATTTCTGATTTTGTTTATTTGGATACTGCCTCTGGGCTCTTTAGGGGGTTATCTATCTTGTTGATTCTCTCAAAGAACCAGCTTTTGGTTTTGTTGATTCTTTTTATTGTTCTCTTTGTTTCTATTTAGTTGATTTCAGCCCTGAGTTTGTCTACTCCTCTTGGGTGAGTTTGCTTCTTTTTGTTCTAGAGCTCTCTGGTGTGCTGTTGTTAAAGATCTCTCCAGTTTCTTTACCAGGGAACTTAGTGCTATGAATTTTTCTCTTAGCACTGCTTTCATTGTGTCCCATAAGTTTGGGTATGGTGTGTCAGCATTTTCATTAAGTTCCAGGAAGTCTTTAATTTGTTTCTTAATTTCTTCTCTGACTACATTATTATTGAGTAGAGAGTTGTTCAGTTTCCATGTGTATGTGGGCTTTTTATTGTTTTTGCTGTTATTAAAGACCAGCCTTAAGCCATGGTGATCTGATAGTATGCATGGGATTATTTCAGTCTTCTTGTACCTGCTTAGAGTTGTTTTGTGACCAATTATATGGTCAGTTTTAGAGAAAGTACCATGAGGTGCTAAAAAGAAGGTGTATTCTTCTGTTTTAGGGTGAAATGTTCTGTAGATAGCTGTTAAATCCATTTGGTTCATAACCTCTACTAGTTTTACTGTATGTCTTTTTATTTTCTGTTTCAATAACCTGTCCATTGATGAGAGTGGGGTGTTGAAGTCTCCCACTATTATTGTGTGGGGCTCAATGTGTGTTTTGAGCTTTAGTAAAGTTTCTTTTATGAATGTGGGTACTCTTGCATTTGGGGCGTAGATGTCCGGAATTGAGATTTTTGTCTTGATGGATTTTCCCCTTGATGAATATGAAGTGTCCTTCCTCGTCATACTTGATAACTTTGGGTTGAAAGTCTATTTTATTGGATATTAGGATGATAACTCCATCTTGTTTCCTGTGACCATTTGCTTGGAAGACCTTTTCCATCCTTTTACTACGAGGTAGTGTCTGTCTTTGTTATTGAGGTGTGTTTCTTGTATACAGCAAAATGCTGGGTTTTGTTTGTGTATCCAGTCTGTTAGCTTATGTCTTTTTATAGGTGAGTTGAGTCTATTAATATTGAAAGATGTTAAAGAGAGATGACTGTTGGTTCCTGATATGTTTGTTCATGTAGGTGGCTTTATGTACTTGTGGTTCTCTCCTTTTGACTTTTGTTGTGAGATGCTTAATATCTTGTCCTTTCTTGGTGCAGATACCTTCCTTGCATTGGAATTTTCCTTCTAGGATCCTCTGTAGGGCTGGATTGATAGATAGATACTGTTTGAATTTGGTTTTGTCCTGGAATATTTTGGTTTCTCCATCTATGTTGATTGAGAGTTTTCCTGGGTATAGTAGCCTGGGCTGCCATTTGTGTTCTCTTAGAGTCTGTATGACCTCTGACCAGGCTCTTCTGGCTTTCATAGTCTCTGTTGAGAAGTCTGGTGTAATTCTGGTAGGTCTACTCTTATATGTTACTTGGCCCTTTTTCCTTGCAGCTTTTAATAATCTCTCTTTGTTCTGTGCGTTTAGTGTTTTGATTATTATGTGACGAGAGCATTTTCTTTTCTGGTCCCATTTATTTGTTCTATATGCCTGTACCTTCATGGCCATTTCTTTCTTCAGGTTGGGGAAGTTTTCTTCTATGATTTTGTTGAATACATTTTCAAGTCCCCTAAGCAGGAAATCTTCATTATCCTCTATTCCAATTATTCTTAGATTTGGTCTTTTCATTGTGTCCTGAATTTCCTGGATGCTTGGGTTAGGAGTTTTGTACATTTTGAATTTTCTTTGACGGTCTGTCAGTCTCTTCGACAGTATCTTCTACACCTGAGATTCTCTCTTCTCTCTTATATTCTGTTGGTGATACTTACATCTGTAATTCCTGACCTCCTTCCTAGGTTTTCCATTTTCAGGTTTGCCTCCATTTGTGTTTTCTTTATTGTTTCTACTTCCACTTTTAGGTCTTGGATCGCTTTATTCAATTCCTTCACCTGTTTACCTGTGTTTTCCTGTATTTCTTTCAGTGAGTTATTGATATCCTCCTTAAAGGACTCTATTATTGTCATGAGATTTTAGGACATATTCCTAATCTCCAGGTGTGTTTGTGTATTCCAGGCTTGCTCTGGTGGGAGAACTGGGTTCTGATGTTGCGCACCTATTATATTGGCTTCTGTTGCTTATGGTCTTGCACTTGCTTCTAGCCATCTGGATATCCCTAGTGTTTGTTGGTCTGGGTGACTCTGGAGTCTGCCTCTTTTGTCCCTGGGTTGCTTCAGGTCTCCTGGTAGGCCTGTGGCCCTGACTTTAGCAGACTACCTGCGAGGCCTTACAGCTGGGGGCTATTCAGAGGGGTCAAGAAGCTTCTGATCTGTTGCCCTGGCTGCAGTACATCTCCTAGGAGGCCTTCAAACTGTTGGGTCTTCAATGGAGCAGTCAAGCTGTTGTCCTATGTGAAGCTGTTCTCCAGGGGTCCTGTGAACTGTGGTTTCTGTTTCCCTGTGGGCAGCAGAACTCCAGGGAGGATTTCAGACTGTCAGGTCAGTTGTCCTGCATACCTTTAAACTGTGCTGTCTACTGTTCTGAGTGCAGCTGATCCTCAACTGCTTTGAGTGCAGTAGATCCTCTAGGATGGGTCAAAATGTGGTGTCTTCACGGGAGCAGACCAGCTAGGAGTCTGCCCCAGCAGAAAGGACCAGGCAAGAGGGGCAAAAGGGAGAGTGGCCTAATTGCTTTATTTTTGAAAATTATAAAAAAAGACATCTTCATTTTCATTAAACAATAAATTTTAAAAGCAACATTTGGACACCAGAAAAATGGGACTTGAGAATATGTTCCTGATACCTGGTAATGGAACCAAAACAGAGTAGGGGCTCCTGCCTAGCTGTAGGGTCATCAGTGATAGCACAAAAGAGTGGGACAAGCACAGGACTGCAGGAGGACTGCCTTGAAACAAAGCTGATTCCATTTCCTGTGTCTATGGGAACTGAATTGCCTCTTTGAAGCCAAGTTCCATGTATTATCCAGGTTACTGCTGGCACCAAAGAGAACTAGCACATGATCACACTGATCCTCCCCGTGAGAATGTTACCTGTTCTCATGGGAAGCTATCAGCCAGGAAAAAAGAATTCCTAAGAGAATAATACATAGATGATGGACAAATGAGTCCTGTTTTTCAGTTCCCTCCAGATGTCCTCAGAAGTCAGAGTTAATGGGAACTTGGCTCTTTAACAAAGACCCCATCAAATGCCCCTGCTGTGCTCATGTTGACAAAGGTGGGTTGCAGCAGTAGTGATCACTTGGATTGGTGGATTTCAAATGCCAAAATGCTGCTTGCTCTGCACAGGGATGATGAGGGCATTTCTCTCTGGCTGAAGGTTTTAGGATGTATTCTGAGCACACTACAAGAATTTCCCTTTTTTCCTGAAATTAAAAAATGTAGAGGGAAATAGGGATGGTGTTTTTCAAAAACTAATGTTTGGGGGTTTGGTGTTTTGTGGGGGGATCTTTTGTAGCTATTTTGTGCATGGATGCCTTAACTCAAAGAAAATGCAGTCAGCCCACATTGAGAAGCCACATTTAAGAATTAAACCAACCTCAGGATAAAAATATTTTAAAAAGTTTGTATGTATACTAAATATTTACACACTTTTTCTTGCCATTTCATTTAAGTAATAAAATGTAACAAGTATTTACCTGGTGTTTGCATTGGATCAGGTGTTATAAATGACCTAGAGATGCTTTAAAGAATGCAGGAGGACACAGGGAGGCAATATGCAAATGTGTCATTTCACAGGAGAAACTCCAACATCTGCAGCTTTTCTCCTTCAGCAGGGTTGGGGAGGGGGTGTCCTGGAACTGGTCCCTGTGGTATCAAAAAATGACTGCATGTTCCAACTCTGAGAACACACCACAGGCTGCAGAACAGACCTGACCTGCCCACCCAAATTTCAGCACAGGCAAATTGTGTCCCAGTTGAACTGATCTGTCTGCTTATTTGTAAGATTACAACAAAGCCTGAGATTGGATTCCTCACCTGAATCACTTCCTTATTGACTGAATCCATTTAGACTCCCCTCTAATTTAGCAGAGTATTCTTATTAAACCCAGGCGTACAAACATCAATTATCTAAGCTGCATCTAATTTCCTTCACCGTTTATGTTCCTTCATTGGTTGCCAATGGATTATAAGACATGATTAGAATTCAGCAGGAAAATATCAACAAAAATGAGAAACCAGTTCTAGAAAAAACAGATGCTTAGACAAGAGCAACAGTGTTCAGAATTAAATTCTGTGTTTAAAAAAAAGGTCCTTATCTCAACCAATATAATCATGCTTGCTAGAGTTTTCTCAGCCCGATGCCCACTGCAGTGGCACTAAATTAGCATGGCAAATTGGAATGGACAGAAATAGAAAGCAGCAGCTGCTTTTCCATGCTTCATGTATATACTACAGTGTGTGTGTGTGTGTGTGTGTGTGTGTGTGTGTGTGTGTGTTCCATGTGTTGATATATGCACGTATTCATATGTACATTTTTACATGTGCATTTGTGCTCACCTGTACATATACTTGTGAAGGCCAGAACTCAACTTTGATATCTTCTCTTATTTTCCATCTTAGTTAGTCAGTCAGTCAGTCTGTTTGTTTAAGATGGTCTCTCACTGGACATAGAACTTACTGTTTCAGCTAGGCTGGGTGACTGAGCCCTAGGATCCTCCTTACTCTGCCCCTCCAGCATCACGTTTCTAGGTACCATGTACCATGCTGCCATGCCAAACTCAGGTCCACATGCTTGCTCAGCAAGCTCTGTACCCAGTGAGCTCCACCCCCACCTCAAATTGCTAATGTATTTTTTCCAACTTTTATTAGATATTTTCTTCATTTACATTTCAAGTGTTATCCAGAAAGTTCCCTATACCCTCCCCCCTCCCGGCCCTGCTCCCCTACCCACCCACTCCCACATCTTGGCCCTGGCGTTCCCCTGTACTGGGGCATATAAAGTCTGCATGACCAAGGGGCCTCTCTTCCCAATGATAGTCAACTAGGCCATCCTCTTCTATATATGCAGCTAGAGACATGAGATCAGGGGGTACTAGTTAGTTCATGTTATTCTTCCACCTATAGGGTTGAAGACCCCTTCAGCTCCTTGGGTATTTTCTCTAGCTCCTTCCTTGGGAACCCTGTGTTCCATCTAATAGCTGACTGTGAGCATCTACCTCCATGTTTGCCAGGCACTGGTATAGTCTCCCATGAGACAGCTATATCAGGGCCCTTTCAGCACTATCTTGATGGCATATGCTATAGTGTTTATGTTTGGTGGCTGATTGTGGTCAGATAGGGGGCTGATATCCAATATATATAAAGAACTCAAGAAGGTGGACANTCTGGTGGTTCCTCAGAAAATTGGACATAGTACTACCGGAAGATCCTGCAATACCTCTACTGGGCATATATCCAGAAGATATTCCATCTGGTAATAAGGACACATGTTCCACTATGTTCATAGCAGCCTTATTCATAATAGCCAGAAGCTGGAAAGAACCCAGATGTCCCTCAACAGAGGAATGGATACAAAAAATTTGATATATTTACACAATGGAGTACTACTCAGCTATTAAAAAACAATAAATATATGAAATTCCTAGGCAAATGGATGGATCTGGAGGCCATCATCCTGAGTGAGGTAACCCAATCACAAAAGAACTCACATAACATGTACTCACTGATATGTGGATATTAGCTCAGAAACCTAGACTACCCAAGATACAATTTACTAAACACATGAAACTCAAGAAGAAGGAAGATCAAAATTGGACAAGTCACCCCTTCCTAGAATTAAGAACAAAGCACACATTGAAGGAGTTACAGAGATCATGTGTGAAGCTGAATCCAAAGGATGGACCCAATGACTGCAGCTGCCAGGGATCCATCCCACAATCAGCCGCTAATGTATATTTTAAATGAAGCGTAGTAACAGAACCATACCCCTACCTGCTACCGAGTGTTTTGGGTATAGCATAGTAACAGAACCTCCCCAGCCTGCTGTGTCATCTTTAAACACAGCATAGTACTTAATCGTTTCTAGCAGCCATTGGAAAATGGCCATGACACACAGAACCTTTTTCTTTGTTCACGTCTAGCAATGGTCAGGATGGGAAGATAACTTAGAAAAGCAAAGGTTTTGTTTGTGGGCTTGTGACTGGTATAGCATTTGTTCTGGTTTGGTTTGGTTTCTTTTTAAGGAGTAGTAGATTGGAATGGACAAACCTATGCTATAGTCTTATTAGATAGCCTGGGCACCTGCAGTTGTCAGTGATGGAAAGGAAATAATGCATCGCAGATGCCTTAAAATCTGAAGGGTATTGTCAGAGACATCAGAGGGTTCAAGGAAGAGGGCTGAGGGCACAGTGGATTTGAGGAGAGCTGAAACAAATCATGCCTATCTCAGGAGTTAGCTTACAAGCTGAACCGGCCCCTGCTTGTTTTTATTAAACTTTATTAGAATGCAACCACACTTCATTTTTGTAGTACTCCTGACTCTTGTGCCAATGACCAAGTTGTGTAGTTGTGAGAGAACTGGGCTCACTGAGCCCGGAAGGTTTACTGCTTCATCCTTAATAGAACGGACTAACTCCTGATGCACATTGCTAGCTATCTGTCTGCCCTAAGGTTGCTGGCTCTTGCTTGTGGCTCATGTATGAAAACAGACACTGGTCTGAGTTGTGACTACTATGAATGGCATAGCCTCCCTTATTTCTCCCTGAGCCTTAGTTTAACTATAAATAGAAGTAATAAATCTTGTCTTGTGATTTTATTATAAATGTGTGGTGGATTCTGGATATGTGTGAGTTCCCTGTCTGGTCTCAGTGAGGTCTAAGTAAGTGCCTGAAATCCACAGGCTTCTCAAGGCTCATCTAACGGTGAACCCCAAGAGCCTTTACGGTTTGATGCTGGGTGTGGGCAGCCTCTCATTTCCCACACCCCAGCACCTGGTCCAACTCTCTTCACTTCTCAGAGGCACAGTTCTTCCAGTACCTCAGCCTTTCCCAGATGTGCCCACTTCTGGTCCTCGTGCCCTGCTCTTGACCACCTGTGTCTCCTTGACTGTCTGTAGCACTAGCTTAAATGAGAGGCCTGTCTACCGTCTTACCCTTGGGTTCTCATGGTATTTGTTTCCTCCTCTCTATAATCTGGCAGCGTTTACAATTTGAGATACAAATGAAGACCACATTTGCCTGGTTAAATTATTTTCTTGCCTATATGGATGGTTAAAGGAGTACCTAGCTCAGAGTGGACCCTCAAGAATGTTTATTAAGTAGATAGCTTCCTCGCTTCTGAGCAATGGCAACACTGGCATTTAATAAAAGGGTCTCTTGGCACTACTAAAGAAAAAGAAGTGTGGTTTTCAGCCCAACATACTGTCTGCATAATCTGGCACACAGTGTTTATCTCTTTGAGTGTCAGGAGTGTTTTTCATTTGTAAAGCAAGGTATTATGTACCTCCTCTATTGATGGTTGAATTAGTATTATCAATAAGAAGATATTAAGCCTTACATGTCTCATAGGGCCTTATAATTTTGATAGCTGTAAAGAATGCTTGCTAGTCATTAAGCTATAGCCTCAGTGGTTTTCCCTGCTTTCTGTTTTCTTGTCTATAAATTGAGGATGAAAATTATACCCGCCTTGTGTGATACTCATGTGTCAATCATGTGGCTTAATAAACCTTCCATCTTCTAGTAAATAGAATAGTTTTGTGAAAACAAGTATGTTCATCCTTCATGCATGAATTCCCAGAAAGGTGTATCCTAAAACAAATTTCATATGTAGTTGCATTCACAACTCCCTTGCAGCTTTTCACTACTATATGAGCACATGCATTTCGTTATTACCAGTTTGCATTTAAAGACATGCTCTTCAGAGCAGTAGCTGTAGGCTATCCGGTAGGACTGCCAGAACATTCCAGACATGCATATGTGAGTTCAGTGAGTCGGAATCCCTCCGCTGCAGCAAAGGGCTTCATTGTTGGGTTTGTGTTTGTTGTTTGCTTGCTTTGTTTATTTGGAAGCTTAACAAATAGCAATGGCTGCAGCTTTTTTACTTTCAAAGTTCATCCTTTCAATTATGGACTATAATCTGCAGCCAGTGTGTGTTTCGCAAGCTCAAACACACAGAGACATTTGAGAATGATGTTTGGATGACCCAGCCACCTGCACAGCTGCCAGCACTTGTTCCAGACTCTACTACTAGGGCAGCTGTCTGGGACCTAGGGAGCAGGGCTCTCTCTGGCACCTTCACCACCTTCTTAGATGATCTTTACTTTGATGCAACAGTAAATAGCAGCTCGGAGGACTCACCCAAATCTTGGAAATGCCTGTTACTTTGAGCACTTCAGAATCTGCTAGGAGCAGCTCTGAATATTTACAGAGACCTACAAGAGGAAAGGGGTTGTTGTTCTTGCTGTTGTTTTAGTTCTTGGTGCCAAAAAAGCAGACAGTAAAAAGTTAAAAAGCTGCTTTTGCTATTATCGTGGAACAGCAGCTTGTGGTTGTAAAATGAATGAATCTGTGAAGCACCCATTGAAAATGTGACATGCTTTATAAATGCTAAATAATAACAATGATGTCACAAGGCTTTCATTTTTAAACTGTCTTAATTTCATTCTCAGTTTGAGCTTGCAGATTATAGTACTTAATTATAGAAATTGGCCCAGAGTGAAACCTTAAATCAGATTTCCATTAAAGTACATGACTGCAGCAAATTACTCTATAGTGGGGAAGAAGCTGAGAGCTCGAAGGCCTGCTGGAAGAGGATCTCCCCACCACCCAGAAGGCACCTCTTCTGCCAGGACATATGGGACACTGTGTGTCCTGAGCAGAGCCAATCTCTGTGTCTATCTTCTGTTGCTTTTCCTATGGAAAAGCTTCCATGGAAGCCGCTGTCAAACCATGATATTGCTTAGCTCTGGAATTGGAAGGAATGCACCAGAGAATCCACTCTCCTGGCCCTAGGCCTGATTCGGGCCACATTGTCCTGCATGGCCTCTGGTTGCTTCCCATGTTAGGCCTGACATGCCTCCATGAGTTACATTGGGTGCCATGTTTGCCTCTGTCCAGATTGCATCCCCCTCCTTAAAGTCCCTGGGTTGCACACTGGCTCAATGTGTTGCTTTCCTTTTAGATAAAGGTTGCTCTATAAGGAGAACCTATGTTAAGGTTGGGCTCCTGCTGAGCACAGTGAGACACTGTTATGTGAGGCTCATGGGACCTGACACCCACTGAGACATTCACAGCTTGTAGTTGGCGATCACTCCAGGGCATTCACCCACTAAGTGGAATTGTCACGGGGTCAGAGACGTCGCTTCTTTCTCACCCCCTCCACTCCTGCCTGTTTAGATAAATTCACCTTAGTTCGTGTGAGCTTATAGAACAAGCACATAGTTTCAGATTAAGCGCACTGACTCCCTGTAACCCAGTGCATCCCTGACACATGAGCTTGCCCTTACATTGTTGAGGTCACGGGTACCAGTCTGTGTTTACTGGAATGCCCAGTTTTTCCTCGTAAATGCTAGTGTGTGCCTCTTCAGTTCTGTCGCAAAGCCCATGAAGGAATTATTGCTTGTGAACACTTTTTCTTCTATTGTTCTGGCAAGTTCCCTTCCATCCCACCGTTATTTGGAAATTAGTGCTTTATTAAGCATCGATGTTAACAGCATTTAATGGTTGCCATTAGAAAGCAGGCTTCTGCTTATCAGTTAGCCTGCTGTGAGTGGAAATGGGAGGTTTCTTTCTTGGGAGTAGCCCCCAGCCCCTAATTGACTTGAAAATATTGCTTATTTGCTTTATTACTATATTGTTACCCTTCTATTAAAGTTTAGTCACTGTGATCATATTCTATATCGGGAAAGGTTTGCTACTCACAGCCTGGATAGTCTGTCCAGTAGTTTCATTGCCTGCTGGGAAAAAGTCAGGAGCACATAAGCTGAGAGCTATTGCCAAATACTGCACATGCATCATCTCCTTGACATCCTGCAGGGGTCTGGTGGACCAGGGACTACTACTCTCTTCTTACAGATGAGGAAACCATATTCAAGAGAAGTTATATAGCTTAACCAGGTTGCACAACCAGCACGATGAGCAACCAGTAGATTTTTATGCAGTGCCACCGTAGTGTGTTGGCCGTGTGACCGTCACTACCCCCATAGCTCTCTCCACTACAAAGGGCCAACTCACTGTATTTATAAGCAGGTTCTGGGGGCATCAGAATAGGAAAAATAAAAATTCCTGTAATGACACATTCCAGAGTTAAGTGCTGTAGAAATGTAATCTATTCTTTTCTCCTTTGTTATTCACTGTTAATTTATCACATGGTACCTATAGGCTCTAAAGTGGCGTGCAGCACATAAGTACACGCTGAGCAATTAGTGTAGTGTGCAGCACATAAGTACACGCTGAGCAATTAGTGTAGTGTGCTTTCGGTGCCACTGCATTGTTGGGACTTTGATGCCTCAAGCTTGATGAATAACTCTTTTCTGTGGGTGTTATCTATTAATCTAAGTAATGAATTCTTTTCATTATCTTGTTCTTTGTGTTAATTATACAGAATTTTCTTATACCCATTTATCAAATTAAGACAAGTACAATATTCTTTTTACCCAACATGCCTGTAAATGTGGAATCTGTACAAACAGGTGAACATGATGGGTTTAAATTTACATTTCTGAAAAATTCTTGTTAGTAATTTGACTCTTTTTTTTTTTTTTTTTTTTTTTTTTTTTTTTGGCTTTTGTTTTTTTCAAGACAGGGTTTCTCTCTGTAGCCCTGGCTGTCCTGGAACTCACTCTGTAGAACAGGCTGGCCTCGAACTCAGAAATCTGCCTGCCTCTGCCTCCAAGTGCTGGGATTAAAGGCATCCTCCGCCACTGCATGAGTTTTTAAATGACACATTTCATTTGGAAAAAACAAAAAACAAAACCTTATACCAGTTCCAAATATCAGTATTTAAGAAACCTAGAGGGCAGGATACAGTAGAAAAATGGACAGAAGTTGGATTCATTTGGGGGCCTGTCTCAGTTCATAAGACTGGATGGTAATATGGGTTAATAATGATATGTTGTTATTTATTCATTACTGAAGCTTAATTTTTGTGACAGTCTTGTCTGTTTTTAGTATTTCTTGCTCTGTGTAAAAACTGACAGAAACCAAGAAGCCTTACTTAACAACCTCTGTTTTTTGACTAGCTGTTTTGAGGCTGTTGGCTACCACACTCTGACAGCACTTCCTGTTTGGGATTTCAGGTGGAAGCCATTCTCGTCAATATCTTTGGTGGGATCGTCAACTGTGCCATCATTGCCAACGGAATTACCAGAGCCTGCCGGGAGCTGGAGCTCAAGGTGCCACTGGTAGTCCGGCTTGAAGGTGAGTCACAGGAGCTCGCAGCACTCATTTTCCTTCCCAGCATGCTCTGGGCTCACACACTTCCTAAGCTCCAGGAAACTGGGTTAACTGAGATGCAGCAGGCTCAGTATTGCACTGGTCTGATGCAGCAAGCTCAGTATTGCACTGGTCTGGTCTCCCAGCAGGAAGTGCAGTTGCAGTTCCACAGACACTGGGCCTAGGACTACCCAGGCTCCTTTGCCAGGCTGGTTCCAGAGCCAAGGCCCTTGTATTATAGAGGCCATTGTACAAATACCCAGCATATGTGATCTCTTTTCTCTTACATGCAAAGCTATGATAGGATCAGTTTATAAAATAGGCACAGTAAGAAATTAGCAATAGCTAAAAATAAGAAAATTCCAACATTATGGTGAAATTAAAGAGAATTTGGTTTCTTTCTCTCAAAAACGTTAAGACAAGTAATATTTTCATGATTGGCTACTGTAAGATACTGATACTGTGGGAAGAGAAACCACAGATCAAGGGAGATGATATGTGTAGGGTTCTGTAAGACCACCTGCGGCTTACGCTATCTGGATTCTTGAGGAGGTTGCCAGAGCTGTATAGGAGTGAATGGTCGAGAGAAATAATGGAGGCCAAGACAAAATTCTCTGAGCAAGGCCCTTAGGTTTAATGCTTAGAGTCTTAGGTTATAGCAGGGCTTTCCATCCACCCCACCATCCCATTCCTGGGGCCCTTGGCTCCATCTTGGAGACCATGTGGAGCCACAGTCTTCTTCCCAGAATGTCTGGGCAGCTCTGAGCAGGCTGGCAGCAGAGACTTGGAGGTGGGCAGTGGTAGTTGCATAACAAAAGGAGCCAGCCTAGCTGGAGGGCCACGTTGTATTTGGCTTCCTGTGGCATGCCTTCAGGGGCATCAGGTCTGAACTCCCAGCCTGGAGGGGGACCACAGATATGCATATGTATGTGTGTCTACTTGTATATATATTGTCTTCTTAAGTCTTTAATAAGACTGGTAACTGTTTCCAGCTCCCTTATGTACCTAGCTTCTCTGTTACTCCCATAAGACTTTGTCTCAATGTATATGAACAATGTCTAACCCCAGAGACATGGATTTGGACTCAGGAAGGAGGAATGCCTTTTCTGGCTTTTGTTTTGTTTGAAATGGTGTCTCCTTCTGAGGTCCAAGCTGGCTTTGAACACGCTATTTGGCCCAGTCTCATCTAGAATTCAAAATCCCCCACTTCAGCTTCCCAAGTCCTAAGATTGCAGGTGCACAGCCCCACACCCAGCTGGGATGTTTAGTCAGCTTCTCGTGGAGCTATGAGCTTTCTTCCCTGGTACTACAGTACAAGTGTCAGCCAGTTTTACTGAAGGTGCCCCGCTGTGAACTAGGAACCTGTCTGGGAAAGTTCTCATCACCTGCTCGTTTCTTCCCCTCGGTGTGTCTCGCACTACTAAGTCCTTCTCATCCATGCACGCTGCATAACCTCATGCTCTGATAACCTTTTCAGTTATGCTTATGTCCCGAAGGTTATCGAATTTCAAAACACAAAAGCCCCAAACCCATGTTTGTTAGTATCAACACTGTTCCTATTAGGACTGCGTTTAAGGTGTTGGGAAGCTGTCAAGTATACAGAGGCAGATGCAACTTTTTGAGAGCTTGGGTTTTCAGTTTAAGATACAAATTTTATCTTCAACTGCAAAACAGTTGTTATCCTCAAAGTGACAAGCTCATTTCACTTATATTTGAGGAAATATCACCAGATAACCAAGTCTGAATAGCCACAGTATGGTGATTGGTCTTTGAAGTGGTTACAGTGTTTCATGGGAAGGGCAATGACTCCGGCCCATGCCTGGGTATAGAAGCACTTCTCCATAGAGACAGCCACCAGAGTTAACAGAGTAGCTGAGCCCATTGCTCAGGTGCAGATGCACCTTCTGTAAATACTCTGTTTGATTGAGTGCTCAAGGGTTGAGGCATAGTAAAATTAATATTCTTTTTATTCTCCATCGCTTGAAACATGGTTGGTATGAAGAGTGTGTGGTGGGGTATCAGTGACCACTAGTTAAGTGTGGCCCTTGCCTTCCTTTCTCAGACATCAGCCTCACCCACCATCACATGACGATCATGGCAGCCTCTTCATCCATGCCAGTGCCAACCCAGTCTTACTGTCATTCATTACTACTACCTCTGTATGACAGTTTAACAGAGAGAACCTTCCCGTATTCAACAATCGTTTTAATATGAAAACTCCCGAAAGCCATCCACGTTGTCATTGCATTCTGGTTATAACATTCAGCAGCCCCACCAGGTTGGTTCCTTCAGGATCACCTTAGGGGCAGCCCAGATTCCCCAGCCTCTGTGTGGGTACTGTTCTCCTAGAGGTGAAGTCTGAGGGTCGTTTAACAGCACTGTGTATCTTACCCCCTGATGGAGAGGCCAGAGGAGCTGCAGCCTGCTTATGGTCTCCCTTTTCTCTCTTCTCCCTTTCTGCAACACTGCCTTTTCCTTACTTGAAACCAGAACGTCCTGGACTTGATAGGAATGCTGACCCCAGAGAGGAGGTAGGGAGCAGAAGCTCCAGGCAGCAACGCTGAGTATGGACAGCAGAACATTCCACAGGATTACCTCATTGTAGGATACAGAGGCATAATTGATTCCTGTGAAACTAATAAAAGCCATGATTAGTGATACCACAGTACAGAGAGCTGGCCAAGGAGTTAATGAGGCCATCGCCATCAGTTATGATTCTGATTAAAATGTTGATGTCAAACTAGTTTTAGATTCAGAATGACCCCTGACCCTCGTGTTGTAAAAGCCAGCTGAGGCAGGAACAGGTCTCTCTAAGCACATCACATTAGTATCTGACACTTGGAAATAATTAGAATTATTCCTACAGTGGATTCACTTTCTTCCAGCAATCCTCACTGGGCCCATAAGTATTATTATGGATACAATTATTATTTGTACATTTCTAGAAATTGCTTCCTTTTAATTTTTCTTGAAAACTTGAAAATGAGCAAGGGTGATAGCTCAGTGTGCACTCAAATCCGAGTTTGATCATCTGGACTCACATTAAAAAAAAAAAAAAAGCCAAGTATTGTAGTGCACATTTATCACCCCAGCACTGAGGTGGTGAGGGCAGGAGCCGCCAATGCAGCTTCATGCGGCTTCATGCGTTCCAGCCCAATGAGAAACCCATCTCAAACAATAAGGCCAACAAGACCCGGGGAACAACAGCCAAGGGTTTCCTCTGGCCTCCACCTGCAAGCACACACACACACACACACACACACCCCTACACACACACACACACACACACACACACACACACACCTACACACACTTGCATCTGCGGGCACATGAGCATACATGCACATACATACACAAATTGAAAACAGCCCTTGTCTTATTTTTCATGCTATACTTAGTATTCCAGAGTAGTTGCTGTTCCATGATACCTGGGAGGTATGTATGTAAAGATATGCAAATTAACACACCGAAGATTATCTCTCTAAACAGTCTCTGATGTTTGTGTTAGAAGTCTGTTTGAGATAAGAGAGAAAAGCTTTGAAATTTCTGAGCTTGTTAGACAATCCTTTTTCTTCTACAGTCTGTGCCTGTGGTTTTTAGTTAGAACTCAGTTATTAAGGAATGCCATGTACAGGTCACAGAACTTTAAACATCAAGGAAGATGAGTAGAAAAGTAAAAAGTTAACAGGAGAAATGAAGTAGAAAAATGACAGGGTAAGGCAGTGCACTAAGCATGAACGAGGCCTCACCTTCCTGGGACCTGTTCTTGTCTTCTCAACAGTGGCCTTGGGGGCCCTGACTGCAACACTGAAAATTTGGAAACACGGAGGTATCTCACTGTCTGTGTCCCAAACGTGAAAGTGGTGGCTCAAGACAAGCCCAAAGCCACCGGTGTCCCCCCTGACTGATGTAGGGGAGGCCTCTGCCACTATTCTTTCTATACTCCATGGTCTCTCTTGTGTCCTAAGAACCAAGAGGAAAGAAGCACTGAATTTGGTATTTCTGGAGTAGTAACAAGTTTTCTCTACTTCTGCTATACAAATTGGCATCTTGTGTGATCAGAGTTCTTGGGTGTATGTAGGCAGATGCGCAATCCAGAGAGAGCATGTAGAATATCTAAGAGACAAACAGCTCAACCAACACCAAAACCAGACCCTCCCCAAACTGCATGGTTACCACACACTAAACACAGGGAACAGAAGAAAGTTTGCTCTGACTCTACTCAGCGGTCTGACCATAAATAACAAAATGCAGAATTTGGAGAAGATACAAACCAGAAAGGACCCATAACAAAACTAAGTGAGAACCAGGCCAGCGCTCTGCGAGCTAAAGAAACCCAGACTCCTGTAAAGTGTGTGCCTTGGATCTGGGTGCTTGTGGCTCAGCTGCTTTCATCATCATGTTCCTCGTTTAACTTTTAATTGTATTTTTAATCTAATTCAAAAAACACAATAGCTATACATGCCATGGGATGTTGAAAACATGTATAGGTTGGGTAGTGTTATAATGAAGTAAAGCTATGTATACCTCAGCTGCAGCATTCTTTGTGGTGAGAACAGATTTTATTCTGGCTTTATGAAAAGTATAACATTGTTATCTGTAGTTATCTTGTGCAGTTAATACCCAATGATTAGCCTGTCTCTGTCCTTATGTACCTCTCTAAGCTCCCTATTCTACTCTGCAATCTGTTTTTCCTATCTACTTGTCCATCTATCTATCCATCATCCATATATATATATATATATATATATATATATATATATATATATATCTTCTCTATACATGTAATTTATGTGGGATATGTCTGTCATCCCTTTTTTACTCATTATTGACTACTGTAATTAGTAAGCTTATCAGTATGTCTTTCAAAAGTAATTTTTAGTTTTAATTTAATCTTTAATACATACAAACCGTGATCTGTTTTGTTTTCATTTTTGAGACTGGTTTTTTGAGATTAGCTATGTAGCCAAGATGACCTTTAACGCCTGATCTTCCTGCCTTTACCTCTAGAGTGCTAGGATTATAGGCATGAATGCCATGCCCAGCCCCAAATGCATACTATAAACGGGGAATTTCCAAGTTGAATGTAGAAGGATAAGATCTGAATGACTGACAGGAAGAAGAGGGGATTATTAGAAGAAAGTCAGCATCCATCCCTACAGTTGGAACTGTAGGAGCTGAAAAGCCCTGCATAGCTGAGAGGCCATCCTAGAGAGAGTGGGGACTGCACAGCAGTCTGTGAGAGCAGAGTGGAGTGTGAAGCCTTTATCCGCAGCACTGGCTGGAGCCTTGGACAGAGCAAGGAGGGGAGAAAACCACAAGAAAACAGGAAACCCAAGAGCCCTAAGTCCAGGATTCCAGCGGGCTGTGGCCTAAGGAGCCAGGAAGAATGACATGAGGGAACCATCTCACCTGGGATAGGGGGGTGGTGTATGGAGAGCAGTTCTTCCAGAACTGGAATTAACAGGAGTCCCTGCTGGCACTAGCCCTGACCCAGTGTGGTTGAAGCCTCAGACACACCAGCGCAGATTTGTCTAACCTGCACAACTGTGAGGACTCCAATAATCAAGATAGCAATTGTTCCCAAAGGCAGACGGCCTGTTTGGTTCGTAGCGTCTGTCTCCTCTAAGTAAAGGAAGCAGCCTGCTTGTTTGTTTTTTGTCTATATGGAAGACCCAGAACCCCTGTCTACATTCACCCACTCACATCCATGCCATGACAGCTTTGGCCCACACACAATACTCTGGAAACGGCCTAAAAACATCAGGTTTGCTTTGGTAGAATTTTGTGGACCAAGTCCTTGTATTCTGCCATATCCTGATGGCAAGCTGTCTTTACCTGTGGTTAAGGAAGCTTTTTCTCTGCTCTTTGGAAAAGATAACGCCATAACCCTATGTATTCATTTGCCTTACTAAGCAAATGAATACATGAAATGCTTCTATCAGCCAAGACATAGGATAATTTTATTTTATAAGACTTGTGAGTAATTGATCAGCCAGATAAGAGGTAGAGGTTGAGCCTCTGTAAACAGTTATTTCTAGCTAGATTAAGAGCATGGTTTCTGAAGAGCTTCCTGAAATGTACTCAGACATATTCAGCATGGTTGGGGCACTGCTGAGAAATGTACACAAAATGACTGACAGTTGTGTTGGGTGTCACAGATGAATTCCAGCAACACTTTAGATTCTGTGTGCATTTTCACACTTGTGTAGCATCTGGTTTTGCTAACATCTTCAGTGTCTTTTTTTCTTCTTTAAGATGCATTCTTTCTTGTTGTCCTGTTTAAGTCTGCACCACAATCCTATATTTGTTGGATACTTGAGGAAGAATTTTCTCTTCTCTCAGGTGCACATTACGATTCTGAGTGGAACTTGTTAGTAACAACAGCTAATAATAATGACTGTAAGCCCACAAAGTTTGTAGGTTGGGTCCCATTTCTTGTCACCAGGTTTTTCATTACAATTCATCTACCCAGCAATGAAAGATGTCTCAGCAATGCAAATATCTTTATTTCTTTTACCAAACCTCCTCAAAAGCCAGAATCCCACCTGTTTGTTGTTCCCCTTACTGCCAAATTCTCCTCCACTTGGTGCTGGAAACTGGATGAGTGGCATGGGGAGGAAAGGGGGCAGACACACATACAGAAAAGCTGGGATGGGACTCGCAGTCTGATGGAAGGCGCCTGCTGTGCCCAGAAACTCAGGACGGTTATTATGTACAACACATGTGTAGTGGCTGCTTTTATGTCAGCTTGACCCAGGCTAGAGTCGTCAGAGAGGGGAGAGCCTCAGTTGAGGAAATGCCTCCATGAGATCCAGCTGTAAGGCATTTTCTAGCTCATCCTCCTCTGGTTACTCAAGGGATCACTGTTCCCAGGATTGACTAGCCATTCTTCTCAAGCCTTTCTATGCAGTCTGCACCTTGCATTGCCCCCTGCCTCCCCGGGTCCTGCGTCTTCTTTCATCTCTCCCCTCCCTCAGCATTCTCTGTGGACGCATCCTTCATGGGACGACTTTCACTGTGGGGATGCCCCACCCCCCTCTACCCTTATTCACTAGCACCCCACTCTTCCCCAGTGGCCCTCCTTCTTCTTAGTGTTTGTTTCTTCAGCAGCTCGCACTGCCTGTGGCATGGGAGGGACTCTAGTCCCCGGTGGTGCCAGGTCTGAATGGCTAAGCGTATAGTAATGTGTAAACCACCGCTGCTCCTGATAGTTATCAACTCCATGGGTGCTAGTCTTAAGCGTTCCTCAGAACAGGGAAAGCTTCTGTGGGTCAGAACTTTTATTCTGCATTAATCTGCTCTCCTTTTTTTTTGGGGGGGGGGGTTCTAGACAGGATTTCTCTGTGTATCCCTGACTGTCTTGGAACTCACTTTGTAGACCAGGCTGGCTCTCTTAGGCAGTTCAAGGTTCCCTCATCTCACCTCTAGATAGATAATGAATGTGCATAACCAGCATTTCTGTCATTTTGATGTCTGTAGCCTTGTTGTATCTGTAAGCTAAGTCTTCTCAAAGAAGATAACCCCAGCATTATGCAGTGTTCCCATGCTCTAGGGGCAGTGGGGTGATGGAGGGAGGTATCTGTGGCAGACTAATCCTCTCTGGCTATTGTTATACAGAGTAACAGTTTTAAAGAAGAGTGGTTAAAACATAGTAGGCAGTAGGCCCACTGTATCTAATGCTGACTCCCTGTCTACTTTCTGGATATTGTCAGTGGGACCAGTCAATTCATGTCTTCATGCCTCAGTTTCTTCATGTAACACTGTAGTTATTCTAATTAGCCCCTTGCTATCAGGGAGCAGCCTGCAGGGAGATTCAGTCCCTTGTTTTACAGGTGATGAGTCTACCCTGCCAATAAGAATGTTGAAGAGACACCCCCTGGTGACTATTCCTAGTCTATCCCTATAGCCTTCATAACAGTTGAAGAGACACCCCCTGGTGACTATTCCTAGTCTATCCCTATAGCCTTCATAACAGTGTTTTAGAGCAGGGAGGACAGATAGCTTTCACCCTATGCCACCTTCTGCTCATTGACCATGGCTGCTGAAAGTGCTGTGCCAATAAAACCCTGATGCACTGTAGCTCAGAGAAAGAGGTTCCATAATCATGATTGTACACTACAGATGTCAAAAGGGATGACGGGTGCTTTTGAGCCAACCATTTGCCGTTAGTGAATGAAATCATACAGGGGACATTCTCCCCTAGAAATACAGCATTCTATTCTATTGGGAACAGGAAGTAAAGTGGAGGCTAAAAAATGGGAAAGAACCAAATGAGGTAATTTCTTACTTTGTGCAGGAGACATGAGCTGGGGAGTTCTGGTAAGCTTGCCTGTGAAGAGCCAGCTCTTGTCCTTTGAGGCCATGTCTCCCTGCTGCAGTTGCTTGGCTCTCTGTGGTAGTGTTGGAGCAGCTCTGGACAATGCCCAGGGAGATGGCCGCCCCTGGGTCATAATAAGTCTTTTGGTACAAAAACAGATATCAGAGTAGGTCTGGCTTATGAGCCCTAGTTTGCAGACCCCTAAGTGGAAAAGAGCCCAGCAACCAAGGCCTAGCATTTTAGAAACTCCTCCTATTATCCATTTCTAATTCTGGCCCCCTGCCTCAGCATGTAAATTTCTCATAACAGTCAAGTTAGAATTTGTCAAACAATATCAGCTCTTCAAATACAATATTTTTCTTAAAGTCAATCTTAGCAGTAGAGTCCACCCTCAGGCATTTCCCTTACTTATAGTCCCATACCATAATGCAGTGGCATGGCTCCTCAGGCAGTCTGTCAGTGTCTTTGTGCTGCTCTGACAAACACCTACATCTGGATAACTTACCAAGAAAGAGCTTTACTTAGTGCCACATCTCCTGGCATCTGCTCATCTCTGAGAGCCTGAGTGACAACATTTGGCAAAGTTGCATTTGGAAGAAATCATCTGACAAGCCAAGGGGCAAGAGAGCAGGCTGACTGTTCACACCTGTGGTACCAGCACACGGGAGATGGAGGCAGGATTAGGAATTCAGAGTCAGCCTTGGCTACATCGAATTTGAGGCCATCCAAGACTGCATGAAAAAAAGACAAGATGAAGCGAGGGCAGCTTCACTCTTTTTGTGACAATGCACGTTCTAACCAGCATTAGTCCTTGAGGTAAGTTCTCATGACATAATTACCTTCCACTAGAACTCCAAGTTTCCACCAACTCCACACCACTGTGCTGAAGGGCACATATACAGCACATGAGTCTTTGAAGGGGGCATTGCCTTCTATAACCAAACCATAGCAAGAATGACTGGAGGTCCGAGTCAGCATTTTAGACTGATAGCCTGGCATGGTTACAGTTACCTTCCATTATCTAGAAGATAGAGGACACAGGGATTGAAAGCCATGGGGAGACTCAAGAAAAATGTAAAAGAAAGGCCTTACAGATTTTGAGAGCTCATCAAAAAATCTATCCCTACAGCATGCACAAGACATGAGCAAGCTCATGACAGACCATATCCCACCATGGAGGGGGCAGGGAAGCCTGAAGCCCACTCCTACCTATCTCAGAAGCTATTGGCAACTCATGGCTTCTAAGAGGAGAGTAACACATCAAAAAGGAAGGCCACACATCCAAGACTATGCAGACAGCACTACCTAGACTTGGGTGATAAAAAGAAGACAAGTTAGGTAGATGGGATGGAGGTGGATGGGAGAGGAATTGGGAAGAGGAGACAAAACACTCTGGATAAATCCTCAAAGACCAAATGAATCTTCTAAAAGTAAGGAAAGATCTGTTCTGTCCTATAGATGACGGGAGTAAGTAGACTAAGTCCCGCAGCCTGGCTTTGCTTGCCAGAGGGCTCTTTGCATTCTAGCTTAATATTACAGCTGAACATGGCTTGCATTAATATTTATGCTGACTTTTTTAGGGATGCATAATTGAAAGCAAAAGCATATGCAGCTAGGATTGGCTTTCATGAACACACATAGACTTGATCCTGAACCTTGCTTTTGTGGTCAGATGATTGCATCTTGGTCAGAGACTTCCTGCTGCTAAATCTGGCTATTCCCCACAGCAGTCCTCACCTTGTGTGTCTTCTTACCATGGCTGTGATATAGTGCCACAGGCCACCTTTTATCAGCCTTAATTTTCATTGAATGTATAGGTAGGTAAGATCCTCACCCAAGGGTGAAGAATCTCAAGTCAAATGGACAGTGACTTTCTCAAGTCATTCAGCTACTTAGGAATAAAGCCAGGTGTGAAATTTCAACCTCCTCACCTGTAGTATGGGGGGGGGAAACACCAGATAGTATTGATTGAGGTGATGAGATGGCTCAGTAGGTAAAATATTTGTAACCAAAGCATGAGGGTCCATGATTCCAGTATTGTGCTGACCAGCCAGTCTACATAATTGGTGAGCTGCAGATTCCATGAGAGACCCTGTCTCAGAAAATAATATGCAGAGTAATAGAGAAAGGCACTTGGCATAGACCTCTATTTTTTTCACAAGGACATTACATGCACATGGGCATATACACGAACTGACATATATACAAGTAGCAGCATTCATTGTAAGGCACAAATTATCTTTCCAATAGTCTGAATAGGTCTGCTCTTAATAAATGTTAGCCGTGTGATTTGTACTAGCTGTAACATCTGAAGTTATTAACCCTGTGTATCACTGCCATTGGCTGCCAGGTGGTGTTCAACCTGAGACTTGAGTCATCTCCAAGAAGAGGAGCGGTACGGGCACAGTGGGAGTTTTGCCTCTAGTTCTGTGCTCAGAAAGTTCTTTATGTGCTGTGGATATTAGTCTTCTGTCAAATACATAACAGGTAGAGATTCTCTCCACTCAGAGGGTTTCCTGTCCACGCAGCCTTGCAGTTTTGGTTTTATGAAGTCCCGGTTGTCAGTTGTTGGCCCTAATTCCTGGACAAATGGGGTCTCGTTGAGAGAGTCCTCTCTTACACCTGCATCCTGTTAGGTGCTACCTATGTTTTCTTGCAGCAGCTTCAGTGTTTCCACTCTCACATGACGTCTTTGATGCACTTGGAGTTCATTTTCATGCAAAGTAACAGATGCAGGCCTAATTTCATTCTTTTGTGTGTGGACATTGGTTTTCCCAGCACCATTTGTTGGTGTTTTCTCTCCAATGTGTTTTTGCCATCTATGTCAAATACCAGATGATTCTAGTTGTATGTTCTCGTATTTGGGCCTTCTATTCTGTTTCATTCGTCTACATGTCTGCTCTTGTGCCAGTACCGTATGGCTGTTTTATGACTGTAACTCCACAGTATACCTTGAACTTTAGAATGGCAAATTTTAGAATGGTCTTGTTCTGTTTACTCACAGTAGCTTCAGCTATTGGGGCCTTTTGTGGTTCCAAGTAAATTTTAGGATTTTTTTGTGGTGATTTGAATATGAATGTCCCCAGAGGCTTCTGTCATTGACTGTTTGGCCCTCAGTTGGTGGAGCTGTTTGGGAAGGATTAGGAGGCGGAGTCTTGTTGGAGGAGGTGTGTCACTGGGGCTGAGGTTTGAGGTTTCTAAACCCCATGCTATTCCAATTTGCATTTTCTCTGCCTTGGATCAGGATGTAAGCTCTCAGCTACTGCTCCAGTGCCATGACTGTCTTTCTGCTGATGTGCTCCTGACAAAATAGTCATGGACTCATCCTCCAAACTGTAAGCAAGGCCCCAGTTACATACTTCCTTTTATAAGTCTTCTTCACAGTATTTTCTCTATTTCTGTGAAGAATGTTTTGGCAATTTTGATTAGAATTGCATTGAATCTATAAATTGCTTTTGGTAGGAGGATCATTTTTCACAATATTATTTCTACTAATCCTCTTCATTTTCTAGTTTCTTCCTCAGTGTTCTTCTTCAGAGATTTAAAGTTCAATGTAGCACCTTTGCCTCTTTTGTAAGGTTTATTCCTAGATGCTTATATTCTTTGGAGCTACTGTAGATGGAAATGTGTCCATGATCTCTTTCACAGTATGTCTGTGGAATCATTCCATTACTAAAGGAATAACAAGAGAGAAGAGATTTGAAATGTTGTCTAAACAACAGTCCTCTGTCTGATGATGGGTTGAAAGGAGGAGCAGGTCACACAGACACCCAGGAACCTACTGCTTGGTAGACTGTGTCCTGTTTCTACTCCAAGGAAAGAAAGGAAGCCTCCGAGCAGAACTGGGCCTTGTCAGGCCCTGTGAGCCACACTGTCTCTGTCACCGCCCTAGCTCTGCCGCTGCAGAGCACAGCAATCAGCAGCCTGCGAGAGCATCAGCTTGGCCCTGCTCCATCAAAACTCTATTTATGGGCACTGAAATTTGAATTTCATGTAATTTTCATGTATCACAAAATATTATTCTGATTTTTTGCACAGCTATTTAAAAATATGAAAACTATTCTTAGCTTACAAGTAGCATGCAAAGAGACTGGGGGCTGCATTGGGCTTAAAAGCCATAGTGTGCCAGCCCTGATTTACAACAGGAGGCTGAATCAGGCCTGTGATAGCTCACTGATTGCTTGACCAAGTAGATTCTCTAGTACCTGAGCCCCAGTTTCCCCCAGTGAGATGACGTGAAGGCTTAGCTTAAAGAATTGCCAGCATTCTTTTTTGCTTGGTGCTCCATGGTGCGTGGTGTGTGATTTTAATTTCAGATAAATCTGAACTCTATTCTTTTTCTATCTTCCAACTTGCTTGGAGTCATTAGGTCAACTGCTAAGTTCCTGGTACCTTGGGTACTTTATCTGTGAAATGGGGCTAAAATGATGTTGATTTTAGGTTTGCTTTGAGAATTGAGTTTTATGATATTTAAGAACCAGTAATCACATATAGATAGCAAGCTTATACTGTTTTTAATATTATCTTCACAGTCTCTTTTAAAATCTGGTAACATGTAGTCAATAATATATTTAATAATAGCATTGTATTCTCCTAAAAAAAAAAAAAAAAAAGAGCAAAAACCTAATGATTAGGCCAGGGAGTTGACTTAAAGTAAAGAGCCCATTGCACAAACATGAGAGCCTGAGATCAGATCCCAAAAGCACATGTTAGCAGGAAGTGCAGCAGAGTTCACACTTGTAACCCCTGGGCAGCTGGGCTGGGCTGGGCTGGGCTGGGCTGGGCTGGGCTGTAGAGGTAGGTAACAGTGAAGGGAGATAAGCAGGTGCCAACTTCTGGCCAGCTAGTCTAGCCAATTTGGTAAATTGAACTCTAGGTTCAGTGAGAAACCCTGTCTGAAAACATATGGTAGAGAGTGATCAAGGAATATGCTCATTGTTGACCTCTGGCCTCCATAGACATACATGTGTACACACACAATTATATAAAAAACATACATGCATATGTATATACTTACATACATATATACTTACATACACACATATGCACATTTGAATGCCTATAAAAGTAGCAATTCCGAAGAGGCTTCTGTACATGTATGTACTGGACAGTGTTATCCTCTGCTCCTGGGGTAAAGGCTAGCCTGAGTTGGGGCAGGGCAGAGGCTGCATCTCTACACCCAAACCCTGTCAGCCCTGCCCGGTGTCATCTCTCTTGCATGGTGAAAAGCACAGGGTGTGTGTTGATAAATTACCCCTGCATCTCTGTTTACAGCTCTCTTCCTCCACCCAGTGGCAGGAAGCCACTATAGACCACTTGGAAGCAGAGACATTTTTACGGGCTTCATGTGCTTCTTTTTCTCAGTCTGCTAGCAGCCGAGTAAGAGTCTGTGCTGAGCCAGTGGCCCCTTTGGTTCTCTACACGCTGTCATTCTCAAGGCCTCTAAGTGGGTAGGGAGCCACATGGCCAGACAGCTGTCAAGAAGCCAGAACTGAGCAGTGACCGCCAGCTGAGCTGTGCGGGTTGATCAGTTATGTGTGTGGGTGGTTATTAAGCGTGTTGTCCTGCAGCCCCACTGAAAAGCATTTAATAAATACTAAAGCACGTCACCAGCACCATTTAGTGTGGGAAAGCGATCAGTTTCCATCGTAATTGTGTGCAGGGGCATAAACACTCTCTTTAGAACACTTAATTCCATGTCAGAGTTTAAAGTGGCTGTGATGGTTTCTACCTAGAAATAAAGTCAGAAAGAGGGTTTGGAATAGATGTCAGCCATGGAGGTCAGAAAGCAGAAAGAAGCCTCAAACGTACCAATGATACCATTCCCCCAAAGACGGGGAAACAAGCATTGCCCAGGGCATCCTCACTTCCCAGGACCTGATTTTTACTGGCTCCTTTTTCTTTGCAACCTCTCTTCTCTTTCCCCTCCAGCTGCTTCCTCAACCAGGAGGAGCAAATGGTAGTAATTGCTGGCCAGGCCAGGCTGTAGGCAAAGCCTAGCCATGCAGGGGACAAGAGGGAGACAAAGGACAGGGCAGGTATGGAGGCCACATGACAAGCTCCCCAGTTCTTCACCGTGCCTTTTTCTCCTCACATGCTCATCCTTCTCTGGCTTGTTCCCTGTGATGCCCTTTTCACTTGTGTCCCAGGTTGCCTCCCCCCAACCTCCTTCTGATCGATGTCTGCTCATGGCGGCTCTCTCTGGATCCGCTTCTCAGTGCCGATCCTGGGCTCTTTGAGTGTTACAATCCCTTCACACCCTGCTTCTTCTAAGTATGATAATATGTGCTTAATAATTAAGACTGTAATTAAAGTATAACAGCAAGTATAATTAAAATTCGCTTTAGTAGATCCTGAAATTATAAAGCAATTAGGTATTTTGGTGTGGCACTGAAGATGCTGCCAGGAAGCAGGGGGAAGGCTCCCTTCACTGTTTCCCTGACTGCACCCATCAGCATAACCCGAGAGTGAGGCCTCTCTTCACTTGGGTCACCGCATGGTACGAGAATTGTTCGCAGCTTAGAGCCTGCCCTGGAGAGTAGCCAGGGCAAATGGAATGCCAGGACATGGAGTCACTGCCAAGGCCTCTGGAGAACACTCAGATCTGCAAAATGTTCGAAGTAGGATCTGTCCAAACCTCTGTCCTCAGGCATCATCATTTGTGACTGTGGCTGTCCTTCCCCAGTCTGTCAGCTCACATGTAACATGTGGCTGATACTGCAAGATTCCCTGAGAAGCAAACCCAGCACTGACATGGACGTGTAGCAGGCTGTGGGAAATGTCACTAAGCTGCCCCACAGGGCTCATCCCTGTTGCGATGTAGAGATCACTGAGTGCTCCAGCAGTACATCTGACAAGCCTGCTGTAGCTGGAACATTGAAGGTAGTGGCAGGGAAGGAGGCCCAGGAGACTGGGAGAGACAGCTTCGAGTGAGCGCATGGGCATGCAGGACAAAGGCCAGTGGGGCTCGGGGTGCCTGCCTAGGCACTTGTGAATTTTAACATCGAGCCTTCTTATTCCCCTTGAGAATACTGCTCCTAGGCCAGATGCTGCAGATGATATTAATTAAGGACCTGAATTATTTATGCTGTTGGTTCCAAGGAAAAGCAACTTCATATGTGAGTTTGGTTTTGTTTTGTTTTTAAATCAGCATTTGTTTTGTCCTTACACATGGAGAATTCAGGTAATAGTGAATGGAGAATTCTGAGTGGATAGTTCTCAGAATGGGTGAAGGAAACCATGAATAAAAAACAAACAAGCCAACCCCCAAAATACCAGGAGAGGGATGGCCTGGAACAGTTATGTTCCACAGGTTGATGGAGGCAGAGGCCTGCGGAGCTGGGTGCTGAGACTGGAGAATGCCGGAAAGGAAAAGCTCTTGTTCTTTTTCTTAGGTTTGGTCTCTGGCTGACTGGAAGGCACCTAGGGAAGGTATCCCAGTCGACTTCTCTGTGGAAGGGGATGGGAATGACACATCAGACTTCCGGTCTAGAGGTGTACTTCTAGCTCAGGCCTTATTTTTGCTTCACTCTGCCATTGCTCCATGACAGCCACACCTGCAGGTTAATGTGCAGATTCCTTAACCTCTGACCTAACCATGATGCACACCCAGTCATGCTTCGCAGCCTCTGGAACCCAGATTCAGCCCTTACCAAAGGAGTCAGAATGGACACTGGGGTTACCAAAGGAGTCAGAATGGACACAGGGGTCCTGTAATGATGTAACGGAGCTTTACGTCTGTATTATGCCTCTGTCTGTGCATTAGCAGATGTTCCCAGAATTTGAAAGTGCAAAAGAAGGGTGTGAAATCATACATACCTGAGGTCAGGAATCGTTTCACACTCAGTCTTCACCAGGTTGCAGGAAAAGTGTGTTCCGAGGACCCCACAGTTTGCTAAGGGGCAGTTCACTTTCAAGCTAGCTTCTATGGTTAGGAACAGATGCTGTTCCATGGTTGCCTCATGGCTCAGTAGCTGTTGGCTGGAGGTTGCCCTTGGGTGCTTGACAAATGGGCTTTGTACATAGGGTAGCTTGAAACATGACAGTTTGCCAGTGAATGGTAGAAATATTAAAGCAGACAAGGTAAACGGAAAGCCCAGGCTCTTCTGTCTCATCTCAGAGGTGAAGTTCCATCATTCGTAGATTCTTACACAGTGAAAGGGGACATGTTACCCAAGCGTGTGGTCGCAGGAGGCAAGGTCAGTCACATGATCGTCCCAGTGCTGTTTTAGAAGCTCCCTGTGACAACATTAAAAATAATGGGTTGGGCATAGAAATAGCTGAGTTAGCAAAGCAGTCGCCATTCAAGCATGAGGAACTGAATTCAGTCGTCAGAACCAATGTAAAATAGCCGAGCGTTAGTGGTGTCCACTTGTGATGCCAACCCTGGAGAGTGGAGATATTTGGAGTCCCTGGGGTTCCTGCCTTGTCTTAACACACACACACACACACACACACACACACACACACACACACACACACACGCTATGTAAAGCCAGTCCCTGAATAACAACCATTCTGTCAAGAGCTTAGTATTATTGAAATTTCCTTCTTGTTCCTATAAAGTCTGGAAGGATGAGTTAGTCAGATGCTGGGTTCCATCTCATTATCAAGTGTCTAGCTGAAGAAGTCATTGTCATCCTTTAAAAGGCGCCTCCCAGGGTTATCCTTACTGATAATGTAGCTGAAAGTAAAACGGATGTACACGTCACTTTGTTTCCTCAGACCTCAGATGAAATAGTGAGATGAGAGCCTTGCCCAAGCTGTGTGCTGGACTGTGACCAGAGCTTATCCTCCTATGTTCTAACTCTCCCTAGGCCTAGTCCTGGAGACTTCTAATCTAATCTTCCAATTAGTCCAGCTTCTTTCAGCTTCTGGATAAATTGCTCTGCTTGGCCTTAAACTAGCTTTTGGCAATCTGTTCTAATTTGCTGGCTTCTTCTCGTTCTCTGGCTCATTCTGTCTTCGCCTGGGTCTAGCTTGTTTTCTCTGCAACCTGTAAAACTGTCATACACATACACTGCATCGCCACGCCCACTGCATCACCACGCCCACTGCATCACCAGGTCCACTGCTTCACCACGCCCACTGCTTCACCACGCCCACTGCTTCACCACGCCCACTGCATCACCACACCGCAGCCTTTCTCTCTCTACACTACTGAGTTACTTCATCCATAAAAGCAGGACAATAGCACTTACTTACTTGTAGCTCGTGTTGAAAATCATATGCTGCATCTAAGTTGCTGGGCATTATCCTGGCATTCGTAAGTACAATCATTAGCTCTGAGGAAGATCATGATACACGGAGATAAAGAAGCTAAGGTTCCACCCCAGCACAGAGACAGTGATGTGGCTGTGAGAACAGGTGATACTTTCCTCAAATGATGTCACACCCAGGCTCATGCAGTCAGCCTTATTTCAACCCAGAGGTGACACACAAAAGCTGTGGAAGTAGGAGGGACTTAGTGGGAATTGTATTGGGTGAAGGAGGGATGTGAGAGGGGATGACGGGTTCATCGTAACTAAAGGTCATTATGTAAGTATGAAACTGTCAACGAATAAAGAATTTTTAAAGAAGTAGGACTGGAGAGAGATCTCAGTGGTCAGAGCACTTGTTTGCTGTTGTAAAGGACTTGGGGTTGATTCCCAGCATCTACATGGTATGTTATGACTCCACTTACAGAGGATCTGATGTCCTCTAATGGCCTCTGCAGTCACCAAGCATGTGCATGGGGAAAGGACCTATGTGCAGGGAAAACAGTCATAATATTTTTTAAAGTTGAAACTCAAGGAAGTTAAGAGGTTAAGTAAACACCATTCACGCAACGCATGGCAGAGGTGAAAACTCTGGCTCCTTCCCCTGGTCACTGCACCCAGGGGCCCTTGGCAGAAGGTGTGACACCCAGTGTTCACTTCCCACTGCTGCAGCAGACACAGTGTCCCAGTGCCTCCTCAGCAGCACAGTGCGCTCTCCTGGCCACTGTCTGCGAGTGAGCCGTGCTGACCAAGTGCCTGCTGTTATCTGTGCCCACATAGAGGGGATTGTTCTCCATGGCCGTGCCTTCAGAGCCTTTCTTATAAAGACATCCACCTGGCAGCTTGCTGGGAGCACAGGAGCAGTTAGTCCCGTGGCATGCTTAAGTCACTTCTCTCACGCCTCTTCTCCCAGACTCAGGGAAGAGACAGATCCGGTGCAGACTTTCTTCCTTCAAATTGCCTGAGCAGATGCCTGAGAAACTTTTTGCCTATGCATGACCTGAAAGAATGCTTATTTCTCATTTTGGAGTGCCAGGGCCAATACAGGAAGTGTCTTTCTAATGAGAGTTCGTTAAAGTGAAAAGAAGAGGGGCTGAAAATGTCAACCAGGCATATCTGAAAAGCCGGAGCTTGGCAGTAAAAAGCCACATGTGTTCTACTTAAATTGTTGACATCAAGGGAGACCGGGCATCCTGGGATTGCAGTTGTCCAACTTGACTGGGTGTGCCCCTGTCAAACTAATTATCAATTCCCATCATCCCCCCTTCTAGGAACTAATGTGCAGGAGGCTCAGAATATCCTCAAGAGCAGCGGACTCCCCATCACGTCAGCTGTGGACCTGGAGGATGCAGCCAAGAAAGCTGTTGCCAGTGTGGCAAAGAAGTGACGGCTCTTCCTGGCTCCCACGAAGAAGGGCATGTCCCTTACCACTGTGAAAGCAATTGTTTTCTCACTGCGAAGGGACACACACAAGGATCATCATGTGAAAAATATTAACTCTGAACTTTCTCCAATATGTTATCCACAGTGCCTAAAGCTGATTTTATACTGTAGTCATTGTTGGGTTTTTTTGTTTGTTTGTTTTTTAAATCACTCCTTACAATTTCACATCTTCTCTTGCCCTTTCAGTAGCAGAGTCTACCAGCTCTGGGCCACAGTCAGTTTGGCCAAATAGTGTGCATACATTTAGTATTTAAAGCCAGATCTAGGTTCGTTCACAAGGACATTTATTCTACATTAGAAAATTTTACAGGACTCACAAGTTCAGACAGGATTATATTTAACATAGTGACTTCCAGAAGGGTACAGCTAAGACACCTGAGCTTCTGTGACCAGTGGTCTCCACTGGCCCCTAATTCCAGTACATTTAGAAAGCCCCTGAACATTCTAAAGTGTGGCTTATATTGGGCATCCCATGTTGATATGTGTATATTGCACACATTTTACCCTGTGCCTTAATGTTGACTCTACTGTCTGCCACACCGAGTTACTTCCAGAAGCCTTAGTCATGGGTGTGAGGTGGAAGGTTTCATTTTATGTCAGAGTTGCTGAATGCCGGTTTTTATGAAACTCTGTGTAATTAATCTGTCTCATGAAGAGTCACACTGATGATCTAGCTGCTAATAACAGTCAGCTCCCCTCTCTTGTCCTCTCCACCTCACATCTAACAGTTTGCCACAGAAAGATGAGAGATGTCATCGGAGAGAATGTGACCTTCCTAATTATGTCCTTTTTTTGTGACAGGAATTTTCTTAACTTGATTTTTATGATTTAATTTTGATAAATTTATAGTCATATACATTTTAAATAAAATTATTTTTCAGTGCTACTTAGCCTCACAGTTGTTTCTGTCGGTTATCTGGCCTTGTGAAGACACTAGCCTCTGTACCAGGCCTAGCTCCAGTTAAGAAACTGCGGTTGACTTGGATTTTCCCAGCGCCACACTGCCTTGCCGTGTGACCATTTCTGTGGTGGTGGTTCAGTGAAGGGCTAAAATGTACACATTAGACACAAGCCCAGGAGTCTGTTCCTGATGGTGGACAGGGCGGTGTGGTGCAGTCAAACACTGACGTGAGGGGGGCCACCTCAGAGTAACAGTCTTCCCATCCGTACGCCACGGCACAGCGAGCCACACTTTGTTTATTTCACGTTATCCTCACACAGTTCACAGATTGATAAAGTAAAAAGTCTTTATTTTATAAATCCACATGTGCCATGGAGAAATAAAGCATCGATTAGATCAAATCCTACATCTTTTCTCAAACATGGCAAGGAGTGAAGACTATTAACAAGGTCTTTTTAAATCTCCTGTTTTCTGATAGCTTACTAACTAGTTTGCACAGTTAAATAGAAGTAAATGTGCATTTCCTCAGTTAGCAAACAATAACAGACCTGGGTCTATCTTGTATATTGATGTTTCTAATCAACCAGTTTGGAGGGGAAAGAAACGAAACCATATGTGTGGTATTTTATAGAAGGGTTAATAATAGTTAATAATAGGCAAATAGTTTTTCTCTTCAAATGAGCTGTTAAGCCTTTTTCCTTTCTCTCTCTCTCTCTCTCTCTTCCTTCCTTCCTTCCTTCCTTCCTTCCTTCCTTCCTTCCTTCCTTCCTTCCTTCGGTGCCAATTGTGTGTGTTAGGATTGCTCCGATCCCTGATGCTGCAGCCTGTATCCTGAAGTGTGCGGAACGGACCGGACCCTGCAGCACTTACTCAGAGAGAATCTGCTGCAGCTATGCAATTGGTTCCTGAGTCCCCCTGTGTGCCCTACTCTGGTGTGTCCTTAGCAGCCTGTAGCTATATAAAAATATCAAAATAGTTACCTTTCAGTCTTGTCAGTAGTGTGGGTGTGGGTGTGGGGGTGTGCGCACGCACACGTGCGTATGTGTTTGTGCGCACACGCGTGTATACAGAGGCTAGATGAGGATGTTGCATGTTCTGCTCTGTTACTCTGCCCTACTCACTTGAGGCAGAGTCTCCCCCTAAGCCTGGAGCTGGACTGACAGTGAGCAAGCACCAGTGATCCTGCTGTCCTGCCGTCCTGCCGTTTCTGTCTCTTACAGAGCCAAGGTTGCAGGCCTACATGCCACGCACAGCATTCATGTTGATGCCAGGGATGTACCTCAGATCCTCACACTTGCACAACGAGCACTGTCTTCCACTGAGCTGTCTTCTGAGCACTCCTTACCAGTATTTTGGCTTTGTCGTGAAAAGAAATGACAGTCTAAATATCTAAAAATGACCCCTGAACTGCTCAGTGTGTGTGGGTTTTTAACTGGCTTGTTCGTCTACCGTTGACAGCCACAGTTTCCTAGAACAGATTGTATTTCGGGATTCGTCTCTGACTCTCCCGCTTACTACCATCCATTTCTTTGACTTGGTTAGCCTACTGCATTTGTCAGTCAGAGCCTTTCTGATGAGGTTCTGTCTCCATTCATAAATTAGTAAACCGGCAGGGAAAGTTTCCAGATAACTAGACCTGACTAGACCTAACCTAAGCAGACCTTTGTGGGCATCACTGTTAATGACTCCCTGTACAGTATGTGTCTGTGTCCTCTCTCTGCTTACTCCTCAAGGAAAAGAAAATCACTATGAAGAATTATGTTTGTTTTTAAATTGGAAACTTGGATACAAATGGGAATAAAAATAATTTTTGACACTTCTAAGTTATACATTTATAAGTCTAATGAGATCCTTGGCAGGATCTAATATATATTCAAAAATACAGTGATAGAATTTATAAAAATAGTAAAAAATAAATACTGGAGGAGTGGGGCAGGGTGTGTTATTACATAGACTTTGACCTGATGATGCATAACTAAGGCCACAGGGCCTATTAGAGTAAATTAAGTTTCTGCATGTCATGTGGCCATGTGTGTGCTACAACAGAAACCTCATGACACTAAAATATTAATCTCTGGTCCCTCACAGAAAAAGCATATCTCCACTCTAGATTTCAAAACTAAACCGAAAGCCAGCAGCGTGGTCTTGCCTTGGAATTGGCATCAAGGTGAAACAGAAACGAAAAGAGAATATGTTTGTCCTAATGTTGACCCTATGGGAACCTATCCAGTCGTGTTAGTGTGTCTTTTCATCAGTATTAAGATCTACCTTCTTGCAAGCTGGTACAACCACTCTGGAAATCAGTCTGGTGGTTCCTCAGAAAATTGGACATATTACTACTGGAAGATCCAGCCATACCTCTTTTGGGCATATACCCAGATGTTCCAACTTTTAATAAGGACACATGCTCTACTATGTTCATAGCAACCTTATTTATAATAGCCAGAAGCTGGAAACAACTCAGATGTCCCTCAACAGAGGAATGGATACAGAAAATGTGGTACATTTATACAATGGAGTACTACTCAGCAATTTAAAAAAGCGAATTTATGAAATTCTTAAGCAAATGGATGGATCTGGAGGGTATCATCCTGAGTGAGGTAACCCAATCCCCAAAGAACACACAAGATATGCACTCACTGATAAGTGGACATTAGCCCAGAAACTTAGAACACCCAAGATACAATTTGCAAAACATAAAACTCAAGAAGAAGGAAGACCAAAGTGTGGATACTTAGAATGCGGAACAAAATACCCATGGAAGGAGTTACAGAGAAAAAAGTTCAGAGCTGAGATGGAAGGAAGGACCATCCAGAGACTGTCCCACCCAGGGATCCTTCCCATAAACAGCCACCAAACCCAGACACTATTGCATATGCCAGCAAGATTTTGCTGACAGAACCCTGATATAGCTATCTCTTGTGAGGCTATGCCAGTGCCTGGCAAATACAGAAGTGGATGCTCACAGTCATCTATTGGATGGAATACAGGTCCCCTAATGAAGGAGCTAGAGAAAGTAGCCAAGGAGCTAAAGGGGTCTGCAACCCTATAGGAGGAACAACAATATGAACTAACCAGTACCACCTCCCCGCACCCCCCTCCTCCCCGAGCTTGTGTCTCTAGTTGCATATGTAGCAGAGGATGGCCTAGTCGGCCATCAATGGGAGGAGAGGCCCTTGGTCTTGCGAAGATCATATACCCCAGTACAGGGGAATGCCAGGGCCAGGAAGCAGGAGTGGGTGGGTTGGGGAGCAGGGTGAGAGGAGGGTATAGGGGACTTTCGGGATAGCATTTGAAATGTGAATGAAGAAAATACCTAATAAAAAATTTTTTGAAGGAAAAAACAAAAAAAAAACAACAACAAAAAAAGATGTACCTTCACACTGTGGTTCTGAGCTCATCCCTACACGGATGTGTTGGAAGAGCATCAGATCCGGTACCAAATTCTCTCAGGATTGCACACATCAAGTTATCCTTGAAGCCATCCTTGATGGTGACCTTTTGCAGAGGCTCACAGAACATCAAAGCAAGGGGCAGATGATCCTCTCTGCCTCATCCATTGGTGCAAAGGGTCACAGAGATTGTAATAAAGTGCATTCAGCTTCCCCTGTTAAGTGTTTCACTTGCACAGTGTTAGGCTGATGGAGTTCTGATTGGCATGCATCTCTGTCTCACTTCTGTTGTCCAACAGAACGCTCTGTGATGAAGGCAGTGGCAAATCCTGGTACAGTCCACTCTCTAGCCATTAACCATGTGACTAAAGATGATAAGGAACTGAACTATTTGGTCTGGGAAGGTGCCTCCATGGCAACCCTGATGACTGAGTCTGGATCCTGAGGATCCAGAAGAGAGCAGTAGCCTCCTTGTCTGTCATCCCAGCAGGTCTAGAGGAAAGAGGAGTCAGAGATAAGAGCACCACAAGCTCTCAGGCAGCTTTGCCTGGCTCATGAAGTGGAGAAAAGACTGTGCCTCAGACGAGATGCAAAGAGGACTGACACCTGCCTTTGGTTTCTGACCTCCATGGGTGTGTCCACACCCATGTGCAGAACCATGAATGCTTCATTCACATATACAGAGAGACTGAATCATTCAATACAGTAATTAATAGCCACATGTGGCTGGTAGCTGCATATCGTAGGTCACAGCTCATTTAAAGCTCATGGTGATTAAGATGTATCGAGTTCACTTCAGGGGAGCCTGAATTGATCAAGTGCTCTGCTTGTGAGGCCCCATACTGTGGTACCTTAATTAGTCCTCTCAGATACTCGGACTCTGTCATCATCAGAGGTGAGGAAGATGTTCTTTAGTTTTATTTGAAGAGGTGTTTTACCTGCATGTATGTCCGTGCACGCATGCATGCCTGTTGTCCACAGAGGCCAAACCAGAGCTTCAGATCCTCTGTAACTGAGCTACAGATGGTTGTCAACCATTTGAGAGCTGGGAATCAAACCTGGATCTTCTAGGAGAACACTGTCTCTACTGTTCCAAGAAAACTGTAATTTTTTTTAAAAAAGGTAAATAAATACCCATGCTGCTTTGTTTATACCTAAGAGTTGATTAAAATGCCTGTTCACTTTCTTTTTGCTATCTCATAATGCTTGCCCACGTTGGTTTTATGTCTTTAACTGTAGTAGCTAATTACTGGTCCTTGGCTTGCTTATTTTATATGCTTTTAAACATCTTCACTATGTAGAACTTATTCCTATGCTATTGCACAGTTGATGGTGACATCTGTCAAGTTGTTTGTATCTCTGCAGCCTATGATGTACAATCTAAAACTCTAGCTTGTAGAAGTTTTCCATTTTTGTCTTTCACTTGTGGATGTCAACCATGGATGTCACCTGAGGTGTTTAGTGAAGGTAAAGCCTGCTGTTTCCGATAAGACAGGATGTAAGATTCATCCAGCCCCTCGGGAACTTACTGGCTAGGGGCAACAGGGCAGAACTTTCTCCTCTGAGAATACAAAATGAAGTGTTCTGTCCGAGTAGTTGTCTTTTCTTCCACAACTGTCCCCAGAGGTGTAGGGGGTCAAATCCTGTTCAGCCACCATCTCAGATTGCAAATAGGACTAGTGAATTCTAGCTTTTTCTGAGCTTTTTTCATACTCTGAAACCAAACCACTTTAGGATCACTTCCCAGAATATGCCATTTAAAAATAGGGGATGGAAACATAGCTAATTAAGTTTAATTCAAACAAATGTTTGCCTAACATCTGCTCTCCCCTGGCAATGTGGCAGCTGCAGGACAAAAGCATATTCAATAAACACAAACCTTCCACTCGTGGAGGGGAAGAACCACACATGCTCAGAGCTATCCAGCGGCTCTTGACAGGACTTGGAGAAGTGACAGAAATGGAATGTGAAAAATTCTACAGGAAATTCTCATCAGTAATGGCCGTATTGCATGCTCGTGTGACATGTGTCGGTGTTGTTAGCAATTTTACCTCTTTGGGGGCAGACTTTTAGAAACTATATTTTTCAGACATTTAAATTGGTTTAAAAGTGAATAATTGATTAAATGAAGTCTTAAATTTTCCCTCCCCCATTTATGGGCCTTCTATCTTTATTTATAAATCTATCCTATTTCTAGCCTTTGACTCGTGATTTCAGACTTGCTGCGCTGCCCTCCCATATCGAACAGCCTATAGAGTGGATACGTTTGCCTTCTGAGTGCTTCAGATGTGAGGATCAGCCATCCCAAGTGCTGCAATGGGTCTCAGAACTTCAGTAAAAGTAACATTAAAAATCACTTTTAAATTATCTTCACTGTCTTGCTGTCAGTTGTACACTTAGAAAGATTTCTGCCTAAAGTCCCACATTTTGGTCAAGGATTCCCTCACCTTTCAGTCTGGAAATACAAAAGAGCTTGTTAATCTAAACATTTTTATTTTTATTTTTTACACAAAGCACATGCAAAAAGTACCAAGTGCACAAAAGTAGTGAGCACTGGGTATCTTCAACATGCCTGTCCTTTATTCCTACTCGTACCACTTTGCCATTATGGCCACCAGCTTTATATTCAGTCACAATTTGTATTGCTATTACAGATGGAAGTCACTTGGGGTCCTTCTACAGGAGAGCTAACAAGGCCTGGTAGGCTGGAGACCCTGGAACCGGGGATCTGTGCAGCTCTGTTCCTAGGAATCTTGGACTTGATCTAGCTTCTTCATTGTTAAGGCATATGTCATTTGAAAAACATGTTAAGTTTCCAACTGTTATGGCTTCCCACACTCTTTCATCTCCGTCTTCTCCTTCCCCTCATTCTGTGGGTGCAAACATGAGACCCTTTGCTGTGACCCCGTTGCTCATTTAAGGGTCTGGTCATGGTTTTCACTTTTTATTGTTACTACTGTTTTCAGCCTGTTTTCTCTGTTGTTTCCCCAGACTGGGAACTTGTTTTTGTGGATTTTCTACACATCAGCAATTTTGTTGTTCATCAGTTTTGTTGTTTATTTTCTTTTATTTTAAATTCCTATGCCTTTTCAGTTCTCTAATTTCCATTTGGGACACTGCAGAGATGTCTCAGCAGTTAGCTCTTGTAGAGGAAATTAGGTCCTGGTTCCCAGCATCCTCCATCCAGCAGCTCACAGCCACCTCTAACTCCAGCTCGGGGTAATGGACGGCTATGACTGTCCTGAGTGAGTGTTCCAGCTCAGTGGATGACTAGCAACTGCAATGGATGACTATGGCTGTCCTAGGTGAGTGAGTGTTGCAACTGCAAACCCATTGTCTTTATGATAGTGCCTTAAATAGCTGAGAAGAGGTTGGTGTGGTTTCACTGGTAAAGTGCTTGTCTAGCCCTGGGTGCCATGCCCAGCACTGTCCAAAACCCAGCATGGTGGCACTCACCTCTAATCTCAGCACATGGGAGGTGAAAGAGGGAGGCTCAGGGTCATTATCCCTACGCTATGTGTTTGAGGCCAGCCTGGGCTACATGAGACCCTGGCTCTAGATAGATAATTATAATATTTCTGTCATCCTGACCTTGGTGTCTGTTTACTGCTATTTCTTCTCTTTGAGGACTTTGTGATATTTCCCTTCTCTCCGTGAAAAGTATCTTTTCACTGAAATGTGGATGTTAGGTTCTAGACACTGAGTCTTACTTATGCCTCTGATTCTCTGGCTCTGTTCCAGAAGTGGGAGAATCTTAACCACCAGGACAGGTAGGTGGCCAAGTTCCACAGCAGACCTCATTCATATCTGAGCACAGGCCAGGAGAAGGATGGGCTTTCTGATTTTCTGTTGTGCCTCTGCTCCCTGGCTCAAAGGCAGGGAACTGCCTGGTCACTTGGGAGTCCCTCTAACTACCACCTCTAACAAAGCAGCTTATATGGCCTCCTTACCACAGGGTGCTGCTAGAAGTCTCGATTCTGCGAGGGCTCCTCAGACATTAAGACGGAGCAATGGGAGGAGGCTTCATTTCTGCTAAGTCTGTGTTGGAACCTACGATGCCTGATGTTAGTAGATGATCTTCTCTGACAGCAGTTCCGAGTCTTGTCTTTGCCTACCAGGGCTAAAAGTCTAGCTGTGCCACTTGGCATCTCTGGCTGTCCTCTCATAGCTTGGTAAAGGAGAGATCTAAGCTCCCCCAACTCCATGCCTGCTGACTTTTGTAGGAGTGAGGCCATGGGTGGTCTTGGTAGGGTTTTGCTGAATGAAGGCATTCGTGGTGTTAATGTATTCTGCCTTGCTGGGCTGCACCATTCCTGGTCCCTCTATCGAGCAAGTTGGCATGCTGGCTAGTTTTATGTCAACTTGACACAAGGTGGAAGAGGGAGCCCAAATACAGAAAATGCTTTCATAAGATCCAGCTGTAGGTATGCCCGTGGGGAGGCTTGATGGGGGAGGGCCCAGCCAATTGTGGGCAGTATCTCCCTGGCCTGGTGGTCCTGAGTTCTATAAAAAAGCAGGCTGAGCAAGGCCATGGGGAGCAAGCCAGTCAGCGTCACTCTTCTGAGATCCCAGAAAGTGCAGTGGCAAGGTCCCTTTTATGTCACATAAGCCAGGTCAGGAAGTACTAATGGACAAGGACAGGACAAACACAACAAAGCCGCCTATTATGTCTAGGCATGGGAGTGTGTGTGTGAGTGTATATGAGTGTGTGTGTGAGTGTATATGAGTGTGCATGTGACAGTGTGTGAATGTGTATGTGTGTGAGGATATGTGTGTTGTGTGCGTGAATGTGTATGTGTGTGAGTCTGTGTATGAGTGTTGTGTATATGAGTGTGCTTGTGACTATATGTGTGAGTATGTATGTGTAAGTATGAGTGTGTGTCAATGTGTGAGAGTATTGTGTATTTGTGTGTGCATGTGTGAGTGTCTGTGTGTGAGGAGTATGTATGTGAGTGTATGTGTGACTGTGTGTGAATGTATATATGTTTGTATGTATGAGTGTGTATATGTGAGGAGTGTGTGTAAATGTGTGTGAGTGGTTTTGAGTGTGTATATGTGTGAGCGTGTATGTGTGTGTATGTGCACATGTGTGGGAGTCAGAGACAACTCTACATTGTCATGCCATTGACTTTGTTTGCTTCCCTTGTTGGCTGGCCAGGGAGCCGCAGTGACTGATTCCAGGCAGGAGCCACCACATCCAGCTTTTCAGACTGTGGGCTCTGGGGAGTTACTTTGTCTTCATGCAACTTTGCCATCTCTCGGCCTTCAGTTTTCTTTTAACCTCACGCCATAGCATTTTCCTAGGTACTGTCGCCTCTCCCGTTAATTATCTTCTTTAATCAGCAGCCAGAGGGGATGATGTGTCAATCTGTGGAGTCAAGCAGGAAGTACCGCCACCTGGAGGGATCTGTTGAGCAATGTCTGGTCGTACAGTGGTACAATTATGTGAACAAATAGTTCCCATGAAGGAATGAATCCTTGACATATGTGCATACATTTTATTTACTCACTAAAACTTCTATATTGGAAAGACTTAGTATTAATAACCAGTGAGACTCTAGCCAACCCCCAAATTATTAGATGTCTGTGAGTGCATGGGCCTTCAAGAAACCTGTGTTCTTGTTTACCTCTATCCAAGATGTATCACAGTGGATATTATTCCAGGTTCTAAATTAGTTGTTTTCCTTCTTGACTGAACAAGAAATGTTCAAATTGAATTCGTGTTCATTCTTGGCTGGGGTGGGCTGAAAGCAGAATCTGAGAGAGAAAATCTTGAGAAATCAGTCAACTCGGGAGAAGCATAAAGAGGGGAGGGAGTGGATCTTGCTAGGAGAGGGAAAAGCACAGAGGTAGTTGTCTTTCTAGCCTAGTCCAGGCCTTACCCCAGGGGCACTTTAGTCAGAAATTTCACTGTGGAAATTCTGTCCCCCAGAGCCCAGGTGACTCCACGTTCCATCAAGGGTCTGGGTAGCCTCTGCTAAAGAAGGCTCGTTTGATCCTGTCGGGGTTGTGAAGGAAGCAGCTCCTGGCACTCAGAGGCTTCCCTTTGCAGTACCACAGAGCCATCTGTAGAGCATCACTCACAGGAGGAAAGGGAGAGATGCACCTGACACACATTATCTTCAGTAAACAAAGGTGCCACAGTATTAAATATCATGTATCTAGCACCCTGTGATCTCCACATTAGGATACGGGAGACACTGAAGTCTTCTAAACTCATGAACCTAGAAGGCTAATGGTTGGGACAGACTTATAACACCAACAATTACAAAAATGTTAAATGTAACTTTTAAAAATTTTATGTGTGTATAGTGTATGTATGTGTGCACACATATACATGTGCTCATGTGTGCACAGGTGTACAAATGCCATAGCAGGCAGCATTTGGGGGTCAGAGGGCAACATTTCAGGAGTCTGTTCTTTTGTCCCACTTGGTTTTGAGGCATACTATCTCCCTTTTGTGTTTCTGCCATTGCATTGCTTACTGATGTTTACACAATTCTCTCTCTCAGCTCCCTCTCTGCTTCTGTATCTCTACTGGCAATACAGATGCACACAACGGATTCAGCTTGTTATGTGAGTTTCAGGGACTCGCTGAAAAGCACATCAAGTTAGTTGCCACACCAAAAGAAAGAAAGAAAGAAAGAAAGAAAGAAAGAAAGAAAGAAAGAAAGAAAGAAAGAAAGAAAGAAAGAAAGAAAGAAAGAAAGGTTGGTTCTATGGCAAGCCACCTGAAGCTCAGGAACGTTGCTTATAGCATCCAGAATCCAGAGTTTGTTAGGCACTTGAGTGCTAGTGTGTGGTTTTTAGTGGGCTCAGCTGGGCAGCTACTTTTGCTGGCCCAGCTTAGCAATGGCTGGTGGTTGACCTAGTCTGGCTTTGGCTGGTACCCTGGATTACTTATCTCTGCTCCATGTTCCTTATCATTCAGCAGCATGTCCTTACAAACACAGCAGAGAGAATACAAAGCATTTTTTTTCAACTTTTATTAGATATTTTCTTCATTTACATTTCAAGTGTTATCCAGAAAGTTCCCTATATCCTCCCCCCTCCCGGCCCTGCTACCCTACCCACCCGCTCCCACCCCCTGGCCCCGGTGTTCCCCTGTATTGGGGCAAATAAAGTCTGCATAACCAAGGGGCCTCTCTTCCCACTGATGGCCAACTAG
>LR751078.1:149564-214892 GCA_902729485.2 Mus minutoides
TTATCATACAGATCTTTCACTTCCTTAGTTAGAGTCACACCAAGGTGTTTTATATTATTTGTGACTATTGTGAAGGGTATTGTTTCCCTAATTTCTTTCTCAGCCTGTTTATCCTTTGTGTAGAGAAAGGCCACCGATTTGTTTGAGTTAATTTTATATCCAGCTACTTCACTGAAGTTGTTTATCAGGTTTAGGAGTTCTCTGGTGGAATTTTTGGGGTCACTTATATAAACTAACATATCATCTGCAAATAGTGATATTTTGACTTCTTCCTTTCCAATTTGTATCCCTTTGATATCCTTTTGTTGTCTAATTGCTCTGGCTAGGACTTCAAGTACTACAGTGAATATGTAGGGAGAAAGTGGGCAGCCTTGTCTAGTCTCTGATTTTTAGTAGGATTGCATCAGAACAGAGACTAAAGGAATGGCCATTTCAAGACTGCCTCACCTGGGGATTCATCCCATAAACAACCACCAAACCCAGACACTATTGCAGATGCCAACAAGAACTTGCTGACAGGAGCCTGATATAGCTGTCTCCTGAGAGACTCTGCCAGTGCCTGACAAATACAGAAGTGGATGCTCACAGTCATCCATTGGACAGAGCACAGGGTCCCCAATGAAGGATCTAGAGAAAGTACCCGGGGAGCTGAAGGGGTTTGCAGCCACATAGGAGGAACATCAATATGAACTAACCAGTAACCCCAGAGCTCCCTGGGACTAAACCACCAATCAAAGAAAACACATGGTGGGACTCGTGGCTGTAGCTGCATATGTAGCAGAGGATGGCCTAGTTGGTCATCAATGAGAGGAGAGGCCCTTGGTCCTGTGAAGGTTCTATGCCCCAGTATAGGATAATGCCTGGTGGAAGCAGGAGTGGGTGAGTTGAGGAGTAGGGGCAGGGGATAGGAGATTTTCAGAGAGGAAACTAGGAAAGGGGATAACATTTGAAATGTAAATAAAGAAAATATCTTTTAAAAAATAAAATAATTTAAAACTAGAGGAGGCTGTGATGTGAGCTGAGCAGCCTCTGTCTCCCTCTGGTCCAGCCTGTGATTTCAGTGCGACCAGGTTTAGCAGCCTCCGTCCCTCTGGTCCTGCCTATGGTTGCAGTGCTACCAGCTGCCTCACACTCCTGCCTCACCTCCTCTTAAAGGCAAGTCAAATAGAGGCAGGTTGAGTGCACAGTAGGACAGCAGGTTAAGTCCTCTTACATCATCTCGAAGGGTATTATTTACTTCGTGTGGAGTCTGGCAAAAGTCCAGTCTTTTGGAAGTCACGAGATATCTCCACAAAGTCATATCCATTGCAGAGAGTAGGACAATTCTTCCAGGGTTAACTTCTCCAGTGCTCAGCAGTGTCATCGTCCGTGTCTCTGGTTCCTCGTGGCCCACTATGGATGCCACAGTGCCAACCATCACATCATCAGACAACATCTGGTTAGAAAGGGACAACTGTGACTCTTCTCGGAAGCACAGGAGGCTTTCCTGGGAGAGTCCTGGTGACATTTCTCTTTTCAATTTGCTCTGTTCATTAATTGGGTGTCCGATTAATGTGCTTTCCTAACAACACTGCACACCTAGTGCTGATGTTATTCTCTTGTGCTGTTTCTTCCTAGTGTTACTACGCATGTGCCCTTGTTGTTGTTGTTTTTAAATCTATTTTTCAGAGAATCGGTTCCCAACTGTGCTCACTGTCCTTGCTGGAGACTTGTTTCTCTCTTGATGCTCTTTTCTTTATTATTTTTCCTTTACTTTCTCTAAAATCTTTGTCAAAGTCTTCATTTAAATTCTTAACACATTTCTGCTTACTTCTTGCTTTTGTCTTTTGTCGATGTTCCTCCAGTTTTGTGCTGCCACTTTTCACATAAATGTTATAATTCTGACACTATAGCTCCCTTGGCTTGGGCACCATTGACACCTAGATAGTCCAAACTTCTAAAACTGGGTGAGCTCTTAAGCTCTCTTTGAATTCTTGGTTCCTAGTCTAGTTTCATCACAATCAGACAGTTTACGGTATTGAAACTTTGAAAGTTGTTGGTAGTTTCTTGAATCTAGTTAAGGCCTCTAAGTGGCACCTTGCACTTAAAAAAAAAAGTGTGTCTAGGTACATCTTCCAATATATCAATACCAAATCAGACCTGATAATCTGGCCTTGCAAAGATTCTACTAATTTATTTAAAGATTAATGTTTTAAAATATTTGTGGTTTGTGTGTGTGTGTGTGTGAGTGTGTGTGTGTGTATCTGTCTGTCTGTGTGAGTCTGTCTGTGTGTGTTCACGTGCAGGTACATATGAAGGTCGAAAGCAGGCATTGGATCCTCTCCAGCTGCTGTTTGTAAGCTACCTGGCATGGGTGCTAAGCAGAGAACTCCAGTCCTCTGCAAGAACAGTCAGCACTCTTAGCAGCCAAGCCATCTCTCCAGCTTCTCGTTTTCATTTTTGCTAGCTTATTCTGTCCATTTTATAGAGTTGTGTTAAGTGCCTAGTTTCAAGCTGTCTTCATACATGAACGTGTGAATGTTCATGTCTATGGTGCTGTCCCTATGGCTTAATAGCTTTGGCATCTTTTGGAGTGAATCCTTGAATAGCTGTTAACCTATAAACTGGGCTTGCTTTGAAGCTAAGTTCTGGTTTTATCTGACATTAGATTAAAACCTGGGGATTTGGTTGTTACCAGTTGAATTGTCACACCTTTCTTTCATCTTCTTGTTTTTATTGGTTTTAATTTGTCCTTTAAACAAACAAGGTGGCTGGATTTTATGGAAAAATCACATTTCAAAATCTAGATCTTTTTGAAAATGAAGCTTAATTTCCTTGTATTTGTGATAACTGTATTTGTTATTTCTGAAATCTTTTATTTCATCTTTTCAGTATGTATGTGTGATGGTTTGCATATGCTTGGCCCAGGGAGTGGCACTGCTGGGAGATGTGGACTTGTTGATGTAGGTGTGGCCATGTGGGTGTGGGCTTTATTACCCTTGTCCTAGCTGCTTGGAAGCCAATATTATGCTAGCAACCTTCAGATGAAGATGTAGAACTCTCAGCTCCTCCTGCACCTTGCCTGCCTGGATGCTGCCATGCTCCTGCCTTGATGAAAATAGACTGAACCTCTGAACCTGTAAGCCAGCCCCAATTAAATGCTGCCCTTATAAGAGTTACCTTGGTCATAGTGTTGGTTCACAGCAGTAAGACCCTAACTAAGACAATATGTATTATGTACATATCCAGGTATACATGTATGTGTACATATTTCTAGAATTGGCATATAAGCTGACTTTATTATTTGAAGAACTATAGGAAGGGTGAATGAATGCTGTATTTGGGAGGAGTATGAACCATTGTGGGTCAGCAGGTATACTGTGGCAGACACAGTTTCCAGGTGACTGCTAAGAGTCCAGGATAACATATACTAACCCTGTCTCCTTCTTCTCCCTTGAGTGTGTGCAGGGCATGTGGCTGCAGCATCAAGGATCTCAATGACATTGCACAGATAATCTATACACCTCTGACCAGTTGACATTAAGCTAATCAAGAGAGAGATCATCTTGACTGAGGACCGTGTAGTCACATGAGGCCCTCAAATGAAGATGGAGATCAGAAACCCAAAGATAGGAGTTTCTTCACACCTGGAGTGGGCAGTCATGTGGTGGAGTGCCCGTGGAGGACCATGGGAACTCAAGCCCTTGTGACCAACAACTAGCAGCAATTCTGGGCTTTGGTCACACAGTGACAAGGGAATGGATTCTACAACCACTAGGAGAGGTAAAATGGACCCCTCTTCCTGGTCTAATATTTTAAATCATTTCTACACTCTTGTTTATTAATTTGTTTGTTTGGACACATGGTGTCTCATGTACCCCAAATTGGCCCTGAACTCATATTGTCAAAGGTGACCTTGAACACCCAATCACTCTGCCTCTACCTCTCAAGCACTAGGATTCCCTGGTCTAGGTGGTGCTAGGGAGCAAACACAAGGTGCAAGGTCTCAGTCTTGCTAGGCAAGCATGCCACCAACTGAGCTTCATGCACACCAATCTGATGGTTGTGAGCAAAACCTCCCCTCTCCCAACCTTATTGTTTTAGTATAAACACAATATTAACAGATACCCCAAAATAGTTAATACTTAATTAAATCTGCTGACATAGTTAATTGCTTTCATTACTCATCAGTATTTCTTCTCTCCTAAGTCTGTGTGTTTTAATCATTTATGCTGATCGATTTCATTCAGTTTTGTCTTTAAATAGCAAAACATTTATTTGGAAGTCATTGTCATTCCTTCGTGTAAAATGAGTTTGCAGTAAAAAGTAAGTCAGCATTGTAATTCTTATGCTGGATTTTCTCATTTCTCCCCCTTTCTTTCTCTCTGTTCCCCACCCGGCTCCCTCCCAATCACCTACATTCAGCAGCTGGGCTCTGAGATGCTTATAATATCACTTTGAGGCTCTTGCTCCATGGGGATATGAGACTATAAATCACCAAGGTCTTTTCCCCCAGGAATGCAAAGTGTACATTCAGTACAAAGTCTAGGAAGAGAAATAAAAAACGGAATCCTGGGCACAGCTGTGATGTTATGATAGATGTCTTTATGGTTTTCTCCTGTTGTTTATTTATTTCAGTCTCTGGCTCACAAATGTGAGCCAGACACTACCTTTGTCGGCTAGTTGGTCATTCCAGATTTCAGATGCCCCATGCATGCCCTGTTGGAAGGAAAGTGGCACCAAGAAACCACACAAATTTTGAGCACATGTTTTAACAGATTCACCTATCTACTTTATTAAGAATCATGACTTTGCAATGGAGTCACCATAAAAATAAAAAGCAGGGCTCAAAGAGTCTTGAGGGAGAACGATCTATTGAGATCCTGGGGTATGATACTCCCAGACAGAGCACAGATGCCTCTTGTCCCTTCCCACAGCTTTCTCCTACCTTCACCTCTACCCTTTACAAGAAACTGGAAGGTCTGCTTCCCTGGCTTCCACAAGTCCCTCAGGGACATGAGAAACTCAGGGAAAGACTTGGAACGCCAACTTAGGATGCTTGGTCAAAAGCTCAGATGAAACAGCCCGAGGTCCCCGACCTGTGGCATCTGACAGCATGTGCAGGTAAAGTGTCACAACTGAGCCAGCTTGGAAGACACCCAGCCAATGTCCAATGCAAAACTGCTGGTTTGATGGGGAGGGAGGAGGAGTCCTTGCTCTTTGGGGGTCACAAGAGTAACTGGTAATTGTAGCAGATTGTGGAGAAGATGAGTTTGAGTTTTCTTTATCCTTGGAACAGCGCTGCAGATGCGAGATGAGGTCAAGTGGAATAGGCCGGACCTTGTAGCTGGAAAAGGAAAATGGGGGATGGATACTCTTCCCCGGCCACCTTGTTCCTTCCCTGGAGCAGTGAGCTGCCTCCAGTCACCTCTCTTCTGAGCACCTCTCCTGGCCCTTATTAATGCCTGCAGCTTGTTCTTGGTGCTCACTGTTTATTTCAGACACAGAGTCCAGCAGGCCCGGAGTTGCAGCTGCTTTTATTACTTTCTATTTCTGTTCTATTTTTTGCTTCAAAAATACATTTATCTTATTTGAGAGCTTTGCTGTATCTCCCTGCCTTTCCCCTTTCAGCCCCTGTTTATTCTTTGTGTAAAGCAGAAACCACTAATGCTTAAATCCAAGGAGCTAACAATTTCCCCTGAACCCTGTGGATGGTGCCTGTGCCTTATTGCACTTAATCCCCCCACCCCGCCCCCCGCCCCGGGACTCCTTGAGTAGGTATCACTAACACCTTTTTTACCAACAGGAAGTCTGGGGTAGAATGTGGTAGACTTTGTGAGGTGCTGGTTCAATTCCCAGCACTGAAAAAAATTAACATTTTATCCATGGAGAAGCTGATGCTTAGTGACACGCAGGTGTTTTCCCAAGGTCATAAAAGGCACAGCTGGCACCTACATTTTCGCAACTCTATCCACAGTATATCATTTGAATCTTCATAGGAGATCTTGAAAAATCTTAAAAAGTAAAAAGAGAAGAAATGACTGACACAGGAGCACCTGAGAGGACCTGAGGCACAGTGCCCATCATGGCCAAGGGCATTCGGACTCTTCGTACAGGACTTTGTCAACCCTGGTTTATTTTCTTCCCTAAAGACAGTGCCTTTGGTCTTCTACAGCACCAAGCATGCAATGTTCATCCTTCATGATCTTTTTCTTTTACAGAATTGCCTCTGTACAGTTGACGTAAGTGATAGCTTGGGGAACATATATTAAACACTCAAAATCACTGATTAGAAGGCCCTGTCTCAAAATAATAATGACAATTACAACCATATCAGTGTGGAGCTGTATCAGTCAGTGTCCCATGGATGGCTTTCTAAAGGATATCTGAGTTAGGAAAATGAGAAGGTAAATGAGAATACTAAAGAATGACTCCACAACAGGGACCATACCATGGTTTTACTCTATTTAGTAGTCTCACGGAGGCAGGCTTTGTTCACTAGTAGCTATCTGCCTGAAGTTAAATCTCAGCTAATGTAATTTGGTAACATTTGTTTATGTTTGCTTGATAACGTTTATTTATGTTTATTGAATCTACACTTTGAGGTTACTCTGCTGCATTAGATTGCCAATTCACTAAAATGAATAAATAACTGGGAATTGTTCAATTCGAAAGCGGTGGTAGCAACAGTTACTTACTTTTTACTAGTTACTGCATGGAAAGTGAACGCAGGAGCTGAATCTGCTTTTGCGGGAATGAGGTGGTGAGAGTGCAGAAATTACTCCAGCTTCCCCACAGGAATTACATACATCCGAGCAGCACAGTGGCCAACATGGACAGCTGGATGTCCAGTGCTCGCTGTTTCCATGACTTCTCAGTGTAATAGCGTGATAAACTACTTTTTTTTTTCTTAAATCGCAACTGGGACTATTGCCAGGACTCTTGGTTGCCCATGAGAAAGAGAACCAGAGACCCCATTGATGCACACACTGTACATCTAAGTTGCAAGCATTAGGAATCAAGAGGGCTCTAAGCTAAAAGTTTCTTCTTGCTGGAAAGCTTTCGTAGTGTTTGAAGGTGCAAGCCAAGCTGCTAAAAAATATTGGCCTGCCATACAACCCATGAGCCTGCCTGACAAAAATATGCTTACCAATGTAGTAGTGGCATGATTATGGTAGGGGTAACCAAATCCCTTGTCTGATTGAACTTGAGACCTACTCCATAGGAGGAAACTTAATGCCTGGTTATGTAAACCTGGCTAAGAAGCTGTGGCAGGAAAAGTTATAGATCCTAAAGGAGAACCTATTACTGTTGTTCTGCTGAGTTGACATGGTGTGAAACTGCCTTTTAAATACTTTGTACCCGTGGATGAGTACAACACCCAGCTTCTATCAGAAAAGAAACTTCTTTTTGCAGTGGGCAGTGGTTAATACAATCCCAACTGATCAAAGTATAGAGAATAAGTATTTTTAGGAGCACTTGAGTCTAAATAGGGCATTTGTACCACACCTCTCCAACCCCCAAAGTCTCAGGGAACATCACGGAGGAGGAACTAGAAAGAATGTACAGTCCAGAGGTTGGGAGAAGTGCTGAGAGACAATGTCTTCTAGAGATGACACAACTATTGCACCATGAACTCACCGCAGCCATGGTCACCTGCACAGGACCTGCCCTCACCACCATTTTGTCATTCACAGGGGAGAGACTCCTGAGGCTCCAACCCTCATGGGTATCTATGAGGTCAGTAAAAAAAAAGAGCAGAATATCTGGCAAGAGTGTTAGAGGAAGAGGGGGAGACAAGAGAGGAAAATGAGATTATGTTTTTAAAAAATGTCCTAAATCATGTATATACATGTCTGAATTTGTCAAATAATAAAACAAAATTTTTAGAAACTGTGACTGTCAACCTGATCCTATTTTCTCAGGATGTAAAATCCAAATTAGTTTTCTACAAAACCGATGACTTTGTGGATGAGGGCAGAAAAACTCCAGAAGCCTCCTGAGTTGCATTTTCATGGCCAAGCTAGCAGAGGCGGTGACACACTCCAAGAGTGTGATTTTCTTCATCATAGTGACACTGGCAGCCATCACTCAAGCCGCTGACATGCACTGGGGAGTGACATGCACCATTTGTGAGTTGGCAAGTACTCTAGCTCACAGTGGGTAGCCCAAGACAGTTTCTCAGCATGTGCTCCCAAGAGACAGAAGAGGCAATGACTTATTTTTCGTCGTTGAGCAACACAAAACACCTTATGTGTTGGTCATTGGAAACTCATAAAGTAGGAAGAAAAATATATGTTATAAGGGATGGGGGGGAGCTCCACCAGTGTAGGAAGTGAGGAGGACCTTATAAATTAAAAAGGCCATGGTGGGGGCTGGAGAGATGGCTCAATGGTTAAGAGCACTGACTGTTCTTCTGAAGGTCCCGAGTTCAAATCCCAGCAACCACATGGTGGCTCACAACCATCCGTAATGAGATCTGATGCCTTCTTCTGGTGTGTCTGAAGACATCTACAGTGTACTTACATATAATAAATAAATAAATCTTTAAAAAAAAAAGACCATGGTGATTTATCAATCCACTATTTACAGAGCATAAAGTAGCCTACGTACCTCTGGATCTTGATTTAGTTTTAAAGAAACAGCGAGACATATGAGTATTATTAAATCATGGCAATTGATTTTAATTCCTTACAGGCTGCTGTTCAAAGGAGTGTGGAGTGGTTTCGAATTTGTACTTTTCCACAGTGCAGTTAAGGAAAAGGATGCCGAAATGAACTTTAAAGATGAGCAATGGGATTTAACGATCACATTTCTTCATTACCCTCATGACTCTGCTCGTTTTCCAGAGTTTACTCAAGCAGAAGATTCTGGTGATTTGTTCAGAGCCTTGAACACTGCACTCGTCACTTCAGGGAAATACTGCTATTCCACTTTTATTGTTGGTGAAAGATGCCAGGATCTTGTTAGTGCGAACTGTGGTGTCTTTGCAAGTAGAATTAATTCCAAGTGCCTGTTGCCTGCCCTGCAACTCAGAATGAAATCAATGGTATGTGCTTGAGCGTGATCGAACATACAACCACCAGATTAATTTGCTGCAATACTTACATTAAAGATAAATCATTTACACAGAACTATAAGAAATGATTGTCACTCAATCTTAGATATTCTATCATAGCCACCAAAACTGACTATGACAACCATTACAAGTGATTTTTTTCTATTTATTTATTTATTTATTTATTTATTTATTTATTTATTTATTTATTTATTTGAGCGGGGTCTCATATATCCCAAGCTGGCCTCAAACTTTTTGTGTATCCAAAGATCAACTCGAACTCCTGATCCTTATGCCTCTATGTCCCTGTGTTCAGCGTGTAGGCATGTACCACAATGCACATTTTATGCAGTTTTAGGGGTCAAACATGGGGCTCTAGCCATGCTAAGCAAGTAGTCTACCAACTAATTTACATCCCCAGTTCAGTCTTCAAATTTTCTGGTCACCAACATCAAGGAGAAGTATACCTTGTCTCAACCCAATGCATATACACACATCAGTCATCGTTTAACAGGTTATACAAGGATAAAAAGCAAAATCTCTAGGGCTTTGACAAAGGCCTTCTCTTTGCAATGAGGTTACAATGAGGCTGTGATTGTGGAGGGTCTCTGTACTGGGCTGTCACCCTTCATGTCTGTAATGGTTAATGGTTTCTTAATTTTCTAAGTGGAAATCTGAGATGTAAAACTTTGCAGTTAGCCCTCGTGGTTCATATTCTCTATCAGAGACATTATGGTCCTCAGAGAAGAACAGCTGCCATCCTGTCTGATGAGCTATGCCTACTATTGTGACCTTGTTGACTATTGACATTCCCTCATGGAAAGGAGTTGGTAATGTCACACATTTATATGCAACTTTGTCCCAACTGTACTTGGTCTCATAACTTCAGGAAGTATATAGGCTAAAGTATATATAGGCTGTGTGAGGTTACTCGACAGGGGCCCTATCTAGGTGAATACTGGGAGCCATTCTCAATACTGGGGGGGTAAAGATTTTCCTGTGTGGTTGTTTGGGGGTTGCTCATTCTCTAGCAAGAACCCCTCACTCATGTAAGTAACCCCAGAATAAGTTCCTACATTGTCATTGGGACCTTGAAGAAGAGAGAGACACAGTAATTGTGTGCCACCACTCTCTGGTGAAATAGACATACTTTTACATCTTCTTTTCCAACCTAGGTGCCTTCTATTTCTTTCCTTTTCTTGTCCCTCCAGTCCATGTCAATAGTGACAATGGCTGTCTTTGTTCCAGGAAGCTGGTATTCTCCTGCACATTCTATATAGCATATAATACCCTCTTCACCAGGTTGAGGATATTCCTTTCTGTTCCTATTTGTTGAGAAGTTTACTTTCTTAAAGTGGAAACTTAAGGGTTCTTTGGGAAGCCAGTTGTACTGGATGATGTTTTGCTAAGGCAAATGCATGGAGGAGTATTTCATTGAAGCAGACACAGGTAAACACTAAGGCAGGCTCGTGAAGGAATGTTGCACCAAACCAAGCACAGGTGAAGGAATGTTCTGCTAAAGCAAGCTCTTGAAAGGACTTACGATGAAGGATTCTTCACTAACGACATACAAGTACTGGTCCAGGTTACATTGCATAGTTGACCTCCATATGTTGGAACACTCTAGAGAGAAACACATCAAAAAAATAATAAAATAAAAATAAATAAATAAAAATTCTAGTGATATGCTAGTGCTTTTTCAGAGTGATCTCACCTGAGACAGACTCACTTGCTGAAGCAAAACATGCTGAGGCAAGACGGGTGGAGGACTTGTGATGTTTGGAGGAAATATAAATAAGCCCAACGGACAGTGAAGGAAGCTGGGCTTGCCTCGCTGGTAGAGCTAGCCCCACTACACTCTTGGTCTCAGGCCTTCGATGATCTTTGCTTTGCTGAGAGAGGCCCAGCGGAGAACGTCTCCTGGCATTCCTTTTGGCCCTAGTCCTTCCTGCTGACTTGTGCACAGGGTGAGGCCTGTCTGTCTCTGCTAGATCACCACCGCTGCTGCTGAACTGGACTGCTGGTGTGTCCATGAAGTGTTTGCAAGTGGATCGAGCTGCTTTTGCTGACCTGTGAACTGAACTGCAGATTTCCAGACAACACAGATAGGATTTGCTCCAAAGAACCTTTCTTTTATTTACTTACTTACTTACTTATTTGGTGGTGTAACATTCAATCTAGCATTTCAGTTTCTCTTCCTCTAGGATGTTTCTCAATTGAGTGGATCCCAGCAATTTACATTTGCCACAAGTTACTGACTCGGTAAACAGTACCCTAATCATGATGCTTTTACTGCCCAATCTCCAACTTCAGGAGAAAAGATCTGTAAGATATCTGGTTTCAGCAGAACAGTTCACTGGGAGTGACAGAGTTCACTATGATTACGAATTATCCATTCACTGTAGCCAGTGGTGATCCAAACAAATTAGCTTGGGGCCCAGGGACTAGTCTTAAATCTAATTTAATAACATTATAATTAATAAAAAATCCCTTTAACCCAAAGAACACTTTCTTTTCCACTACCTCTGGCGGATGGTGGGCTAGAAGGGCAATTAAAGCATTTAAGAACCATCATTAAAAGTAGACATTGAAAAATTAAAGTTACACTTTCTTTTTCCAAATCAAGAATATTTTATCAGGCAGTCTTTGCTGAGGTAGTAACATGATTACTTAAAAGTCTATTCATCTAATGTGTTCCTCTTCAGTAGTAAACAAACCTTGAATCGTTGGGCTGTCATCCATATCCTTGTAGTATGTAATTATTTTTATAGTTCCTGGCTTCAGTTTATTACTTTGTTGTTAAACTACTTTGTGTCCACATTCATAAGAACCAATAGTCTGTAGTTTTCTTGTGGTGTCTTTGACTGGCTTTGGTACCTATATTATGCAATCTTCATCAATGTTTTAGAATATGTTACCTCCTCTTCAGTATAGGAAGAGCTTGCAAAGGATTTATGTTTTATCTTGGTCAGTCTAGGTAAAAATTTGTCAATATGGTCAATCTTTCCAAACAACTATTTTTATTGCATTTCATTGTTTAGTAATTTGGTGACAGGCAGGTGGGAAAGTCAGCCCTCAAGCAACAAATTTTCATATTATCACTGTTTTCTATTTCTTCTGTGTTTAATCAATTGCTGCATTAAGCTTTATTATTCTCTGCAGCTAGCTTTGGTTTAATTATTTTTCTTTGTCAAGTGTTTTAATGTTAAAGTTATTGGTATGAATGTTTTCCCCTGACACACTGCAGGAATTCACAGCCATGCATTCCCTTTTATGAACTGCCTTAGCACTATCACATCACTTTTGTCTCTTGTGTCTTCATTTTAACCCAACTCAAGCATTTTATGTCTGTTTGATGCTTTTTTTTTTTTTTTGCTTTTTGATCATTTAAAAATACTTATTTGATTTTTATAAATTTAAAGGCTCTTTTCTATTTCTTCTTATTTCATCATGGTTGGGGAACATGCCTTATTTCTATCCTAAATTTTGAAGTGTGTTACAGAACACAGCATGTGGACTATCCCAGAGTGGCTATCCTTGTTTCTTAGTATAATGCTTTGAAATTAATCCATGCCATCATGAGTATGTGTAGCTCCTTTTGCTACTGGGTGATGTTCTGTTGCATGGACAGACTTTGATTTCTTTATTATCTAGCTGATGGATATTTGTTTTCTCCACAGATATGAACAACTATGCATATGCCTGACTTATGTATGCATTCATATACAAGACTTCTTCTGCAAATGGGTTTTGTTTGTGGTTTCTTTGTTTGTTTGTTTGTTTTTCTCCTGACAGAATACCCCACAGAGGACAATAAAGGAGCAGTGCATTTTTCTGTCGGTGATATTGTCAAACAAATTTTCAAAAGGAGCTGGACAATTTTGCTTCCCCACAAATGAACACAGAGATTCCAGTTGCTCCAAATCATTGGTAGCACTTGGTATTACCCCATTGACTTGGCATTACAGTCAAAGAGAAAGAAGATCATTGCTTTCATATGATGATTGACTAGTGAACAGGTTTTGTTTGACTGCTCTCATCTTTGGACCATTTTTAAAATAGACATTTTTTTTCTTTTTTAACCCCTGTTTTTTTCCTTTTTCTTTCTTTTTTTTCCTTTTATTGATTCTTTGTGAAATTCACATCATGTTCCCTTCATATCTGGCCTTAGCCCTTGGAGCCTAACTCCTGCAAAACAAAAAAAATAAATAAATAAAAATAAAAAAGAAATTAACAAAAACCATCTAATCATGGAAGCTGTAGTGTGTCCTGGTGTTAGTGTGTCACTCAGTATACCCTTCATTCAAACATCATTTCTTGCAAATGGCCATTTCAGGGAGTCAGTCTGGTTCAAGGTCTCTGGCTTCTGCTACACTCTCAACACTGGGTCCTCACCTGGGACTCCTCTCAGATATCCTGTTGTTGCCCTGTGTCATGGAGATCCTACAGCTTAGCATATGTAGGACAGACCCTTTCATGAACTCCAGCGTTCATAGGTGTGGTAGCTGTTGGGTCAAGCCAACTCAAAGCCTGAGTGGTAGCTGAGTTGGTCAGCCTGCCAGCTCTGAACCTACACCATCAGGGCCAACTTTTTAATCACTGCCCACCCAAGTGCTCACCCAAGGACAACTTTTCCATTCTCCTGCCCTTGGGTCCAGCTCTCTAACTTGCTTCAGGGGTGGGGTAGGAGGGTAGCATTTCTCACTGACCCATGACACTTCACAGCAGATGAAGGTCGGGCTAGCTCTTCCTCAAACCCTCAGGACAAGCTCTTCTGTGCTGCTTAGGTGAGGTATAGAGCTGCTCTCCACAACACTGCAGTTGACAGGGGTGGGCCAGCTCTGGGCCGACTTTGGACAACAGCATGGTTCCAGGAGGCTGCCCAGACCAGGGACATCCATATGGTCTTTGGTGGTAACATGACCACAGATGTTGACAAAATCAAAATTCTTATCTCTATTAAGGCATTATGCATATTTGGCAAATTCTTCCTAAGAATACTTTATCAGATATTTTTCTTATAAATATTTCCCCCATACTTTGGCTTTCCTTTGGTTTCCATGATGTTATCCCTTAGACATGATGATGTCTAATTTGTCAAAACTTTTATGGACTCTGCTTTTGTACTATTGGGAATCTTTAACCAACCCAAAGCTACAACAATTTTTCTCTTGTGTTTTTCTCTAGTTTGTTTTTTTTTCTTCTTCTTCACTTACCTGTACTTATGGTCTGTATGTAGATTACTTCAGAGTTTCTTTAAGGCAATCCTTAAATATAGAGTTTGCTTTTTCCTTTAGCTTGAATACTTTTATTCCCCCTTTGGGACTTACTGTGTTAGTTACTGTGAAATGCAATACCAAGTCAGGCACTGCAGGAGAGTCTACATCCACACTTAGAGGTAGCACCCACCGTGTATAACACTCTGCTCTGGCTTCTTTAACAGAAAGCCTTATTAAATAAAGGAATTTTGTATGTCTAGTTTATTAAATGTTTCTTCATGACTGGATATACAATTTTATCAAATGGTTTCCTGCATGTTAAAATGGCCACATGCCTTTACTCTTTTAGTCTATTCATATGATTTCAGATGGTTACACCATCCTTCCTATACTGAATTCTGTCGGCTCATGATGCATTACCTATTTTATATATTTCTAGATTACATTTTATTTTAAATTATTGTTATTAGTGATTGAGTGCATGCTCATGTTCATGTTCTTCATTTATGCATCTAAAGGTCAGCAGTGCATCTGGTACAGGATTAATACTCAGAATATACAAAGAACCTGAAACACAACTGAATCAAGAAAACAAATGACCCAATTTAAAAACTGGGCTATGGATCTTAATGAAGAGTTTTCAAAAAAAAAGAAATAAAAACGGCTAAGAAATATTTTAAACATGGCTCAATATCCGTAGCAATCAGGGAAATGTAATTAAAACAACCCTGAGATTTCATCTCACTCCAGTCAGTATGGCTAAGCTCAAAAAACAAAACAAGCAAACAAAACCAAACCAGGGGTCCCTCTGTATAGCCTCTGGCTAGCCTATAACTCACTATGTAGTCTGGCCCAAACTCAAAGAGAATCTGCCTCTTCTAAGTGCCAGAACCAAGGGCATGTGCCACCATTCTGCCATGCCACCATGCCCAGTTGCATATTTTCTCTTACTCATGGATCCTAGCTCTGAATCTTTAGATGTAAGGAACCTGTAATTACCACAGAAACCAGGAAAGTCAAAAGGGAGGGGGAGAAGGAGACAGAGATGGAGACTTAGGACAGAGGTTCTATGAGGAACGGGTGGGGGTGGAAATTAACTGGAAAGAGGGAAGGAAGACAATACGGAGGGACCAGGAGGAGAAATAGATAACACTAAGGATGTTTGAGAAAGCCATGAGGAAACATATCGCTTGATATTTGCTTAAAATCACTATTTTAAAAAAGACTTTCTGCATGTATGCTTAAGAGAATGTTGATTTGGGTTTACTCCTTCCTGCAGTCTCTGCTCTGTAACCCGTGCCTGGCTACACTTCTTTGTTCTCCTCAGGTAAAAGCTGGAGCAGGTGAGGGGCCGCCCTTCCTGTACTGGTTGCCCCAAGTTCTTGAGTGAGGAAGGCCTACAGACTCCTTTGGGGCATATGTCAAGGCTGGGCTTACAGACTCAGAGGCTCAAGTAGCTCCAAACGTTATTGAACTTGAAGATCACAACCTGTGCCCCAGGTCAGGTCTGACCATTTGTTCTCAATAAACCAATAAAGAGAGCCAAATTAATAGTGGGGAAGGATGATATTTATTCAATATGACCACAGTGGAAGAAGGGGAAAAGAGATCCAACATACCCCACTTGTCCGGTGTAGGGGTCCTGAATTGAGATCAAAGTTTAGACAAAGTTTAGATTTGCACAACTGAGCAGCAAAGTCAAAGGTGTGGCCCCGCCGACCATTTACCCAGTGTTATTTAGATTGTAGTCTCAGCCTGAAGAACTGAATGAGAGATTCTCTCCCTGGCTGGGCTCCTTTCCTTGTCCCAGCATAAGATTCTGGGGGTGGATGGGGAGGGGCGAGATCCCCATTTCTTTTAAAGCGGTCCGTTGTTTCAGCAGTTTGGCAGACAGATTCAGAGACACTATTGTCTCTTTAGAATATCCTAATTTTTCCAGGTCGGTTATGCAAGCACTAGAGACTTGTAGCTTCAGAAACCAGAGATTTATGCTCTGGGTCCTTGAACTAGAGGCGGACCGCTCTTGGCTTTTGTGCCAGGGCCTTGGCACCCAGCCAGCAGCTAGCAAAATCCCTGACTTGCAGCGGCAGACAGCCATAGCAGGAGCTGGCTCCAGCTATTGTTACGGCTCCTAGCCTTGGCTATCAGGATCCAAGTAGCTCCTGGGTCTCCACAAGTCAAAAGATCCTGTAATCTCCCGTGCAGTTGGCCTGTTGCGCCCCTCGGCTCTCAGCTTTCTCTGTACTGTCTTTTGTAGACTCTTCCGTCTCTGCTCTGAGTTGCTGCCCTCTGGAGCTCTTCTTCAGTTTCCCTCTCACTGTTTCTTGCTCCCATGGCTTCCAGTGCCTCTACTGTCCACTGCAGCAGCAGCCAAGGTGGTGTTTGCTGCTACCTCTGCCAGCGGTCAGCTGGTTCCTCTTCATGTTCCTGGCTCAGCCCATTCCACGTACTATGAACATCACAGAAAAGAAAAGGGAAGCCCACTGTGGAGATTCCTCTTAATAAGGTCTACCGTTGCAATGCCACGAGGTGGCAGAGGAGAATACCTTCAGACTGGCTTCCAAAGAACTAGACAGCCACAAAGCGGTGTGGCTCTGGTAAGGCACACAAATGTGATTGTAACTTACACCAATCACAGGCAACTTTCAGTTTTATAAAAGTCAATCGTAACCAAGTCGAGGCAAGGAACAACCCTCCCACCTGTCCATCAAAAGCTTTTTAGTGCTTTACCAGGGGAGTGCTTTCTTTGGTGCTGATTAAGGACCAGCACTCTCAGGGGCCATTGAAGCAGGAAGCTGGGTTCTCTGGCGCCTCCTCAGGAAGAGTCAGGTAATAGCCACAGAGGTTTGTCAGGTCTGGAGTGAATGTTTTAGCACTGGAGAAAGGCCCCCTGAGGAACTCATTATTGACAATCCTGGTTGTAGTATCTGCTGCACCTGCAGGGTAAGTGTCCCTAAACAGGTCCCCAGTCAGGGCTGAGGGGTGTAAGGGAAGGGTCTGTTGAGTGGACCCAATCAGTTCCGCAGTCATGTCTTCACAGAAGAACACCACACGTGCTTACAGACAAAGACTTAGGACTGACACAAAATCACCATCCACAGCAGCGTGTGAGCTTTTCACAGTGCTTAATTCCTACCCTTGACATGGGACAGCAGGGTTCCCCTGTCTGGCTTGGTTAGGTAATCAAGAGAAGACCTTCTCTGTAAAATGAATTCAAACATGGCTCCTCCTCTTTCTCTGCCCAGTAAAGAGAGCTTTTTAGGGAGCACACACTTTTCTTTCAATAACAGAAAGTTCTACAAATTAAGTCTGAGGTTCCTAATTATAAATATAATAAAGTTTGGTATTGAAAATGCAGTTGTTAGTTTTAAAATAAGAGAAAAAAAACCTAGTTTTTAAAACCCTTTTTTTAAATTTTGAACTTTTTTTTCATTTTTAACTAAATTTTAAAGTTTGTGAGTAAAGTGATGGGCTTCACTGGGCTGTGCACATACTTATGTGTCATCATGCTTTTCTGTGCTCATTCATCCTCTTCAGCTGCTCTCTGCCACATGCCAGCCCCCATCCTTAAAAGCAGTCCAGTGTTTTTGCCTTCCTGTCACATTTTTTTTTTACATCCCCTCTGGAATTAACTACTTGTCTTGTTGCTGAGAAAATAACGAACAGCGTGCATGTGTGTGTGTGTGTGTGCGCGTGCGCACACACACACACACACACACACACACACACACACACACACACATTTACATTTAAGTATATGTCTATTTCTGAGTCTACCTCATTCACTTAGAATAATGGTCTCCACTTACATGTCAGCATCTGTCCCTTTTTCTTTATAGCTAAGTAAAACTCCGCTGTATATCATGTACCACCATAATTTGCATCCACTTTTTGATAGACCTAGATTGGTTCTTCTTCCTACCTACTGTGGGTAGTCCACACACAAGCATGCATACGTAAGTGACTTAGAGACATCTGTGCATATACGCAGGAGTTCTATAATGGAGTCATATTTTTAGTTATTTCTGACGTTTCCATGCCTGTTTGCCCAGTGGCTGCTCCAGTGGATGTTCTCACCAGCAGTGACCAAGGTCCTTCTCTCCCCACATTCTTGCCAGCACTGGCTGTCAGTTGTTTACCTAATGCTAGGCATTCTGACTGGAGTTGTTTACCTAATGCTAGGCATTCTGACTGGAGTGAGATAGAACCTCAGAAGAGTTTTGATTCGTATTTCCAGGATGACTAAGGATGTTGAACATGTTTTGCAAATATTTGTTGGTCATTTTTATTTCTTAAGAACTGACTGTCCAGTTAATTAGCCCAATTAATTCTTTAGCTGATATATTTAGGGTTTAACTTTTTGCCGTTCTTTGTATATCTGTGTGATCATGCATATGTGAGTGTGTGTTTGTGTGTGTGTGTATATACATGCGTGTCCATGCAGGTACACATATCCTATGCATTAGATAGAGGTTTAATACACACACACACACACACACACACACACACACACACACATATACAAAAGTCAGAGGGGGTATTGTCTTTGATGTCTATCACTTTCTGCCTTATTCCTTGAGGCAGGATCTCTCACTAAACCTAGAACTCTCAGCTGTTAGCTGGTAACCCCCAGCAATCCTCCTGTCTCTCCACTCCCTCAGGCTCACAGCACTGAGTTTAGAAGTCTACACACAACCACAATTGGCTTTTTCCCTTTTACATGGGAACTAGGTGCTTTAACTCAGGTCCCTCATGTTTGGGCAGCAGGCACTCTTAGGCCCTGAGTAAGTGCCCCAGCCACATTTCATGTGTGTATGTGTGTGTGCGTGTGCATGTGCGTGCATGTGTGTGCATGTGCGTGCATGTGTGTGCATGTGCATGTGCGTGCATGTGTGTGTGTGTGTGTGTGTGTGTGTGTGTGTATTAAACCCCTGTCTAATGGGTTCTAATGCATAGGGAAAAACTTTTCTCCCTTTCAGAAGTCTGTTCTTTATTCTGTTTCCTATATTGTGTTAAGGAATTTTAATTTCTTGTAATCTCACTTATCAGTTCTTGGGATTGTTTTCTATGTTTCTGGGGCCTTTTAAAAGATCTTTCTTGACTTTTTCTATATATTAAAATTTACTTTATGTTATGATCATTGATCTGTTAATAAAATATTGCTTGTTTTATCAGTAAGTTACTGATATGTAAAAATATGTTAATTTTATATTGATTTTTATATTTTGCTAACAGTATTTCTCCAAACTAAACAATTTCTGATGGAATCTTTAGGGTCTTCTTAATATAGAGTCATGCCATCTTCAACAATACTTTGACTTTCTCTTTTCCTATTTTTTAATTCATCTTATTTTTTTTAATCCTAGCTCACTTCTACAGCTAAGATTTCAAACAGTGGAAAGTAAGAAAGAAGAAAATGGGACCCAATAGCTTCAAATTTTCTCACCCTACTTTCTTTTTATTTTTATTAGATATTTTCTTCATTTACATTTCAAATGCTATCCCAAAAGTTCCCCTACACCCTCCCCCCACCCTGCTCCCCTCCCCACTAACTCCCACTTCTTGGCCCTGGCATTCCCTTGTACTGGGGCATATAAAGTTTGCAAGACCAAGGGACCTCTCTTCCCAATGATGGCCGACTAGACCATCTTCTGCTACATATGCAGCTAGAGACACGAGCTCTGGGGGTACTGATTAGTTCATATTGTTGTTCCACCTATATGGTTGCAGACCCCTTCAGCTCCTTGGGTACTTTCTCTAGCTCCTCCATTGGGAGCCCTGTGTTCCATCTTATAGATGACTGTGAGCATCTACTTCTGTGTTTGCCAGGCACTGGCATAGTCTCACAAGAGACAGCTATATCAGGGTCCTTTCAGCAAAATCTTGCTGGCATATGCAATAGTTTCTGCGTTTGGTGGCTGATTATGGGAAGGACCCCCAGGTCTCACCTTAATGGTGGTTCTTAAATGCTTTAACCTCCTTCTAGTTCACCACCCACCAGAGGCAGTGGAAAAGAAAGGATACAGGGAAAGTGGACTGTTTAGAAATTGTTCTTAGGAGCAAATCCCATCTGTGTTGTCAGGAAATTAGCAATTCAGTTCACAGGTCAGCAGCAGCAGCTCAGTCGAGTCTTGAACACTTGGATATACCAGCAGTCTAGTTCTGTGGTGTCGGGATAGTCAGCGGTGACAAGACCTAGCAGGAACAGCCAGATCATAGCAGAATCAGCACAAGTCAGCAGGAGGCACTAGGACTACCAGGGATACGAGGAGACATTCTTAGCTGTGCCTCTCTCAACAAAGCAAAGATCAGTGAAGACATGAGACCAAGAATCATTGCAAAGCTAGCTCTACAAGCAAACCCCTCTTACAGTCTGTTGAGTCCTATTTATACTCCCACCAAAGATCACATGTCCTCCACGGGTCTTGCCTCATCACGTGTATTGCATCAGCACATGAGTCTGTCTTAGCCAATCTACATATGGGTCTATCTCAGTGAACATCACTCTGCCAACTGGCCTGAGTCCACAGAAGCAGCAAGAAGCCATCAGCACACCATCGTAGGTTTTTTTTTTTGGTGTGATTCTCTCTATGGAGTCAGGACAAATGGAGCTCAATTATGCAATGTAAGGTGCACCAACACATATGTGTTGTTATCAAAGAGTCCTTCATCACATGCCCTTCCATGTGCTTGCTTTAGCAAAATATCCTCCTCAGGAAAACGCTTCTTCACATGTCTGCCCCAGCAAAACACCATCAGACACAACTGACTTTCCAAGGAACTCTTAATTTTCCACTTCAGGACCCTAATTTTATACAAATATCCTCAACTTTTCCAATTTAATATGCTGCTGAATGTATATTGGTTATATATAATCTTTATTATATTGAGATATGTTTCTTCTATTTTGGGTTTCTTCATGACTTTTATTGCTAAAGGTTGTGGAGCTTTACCAAAGACCTTTTCTGCATCTATTGAGATGGTCATGTAGTTTCTGCCATTAAGTCTACTTATTTTCTGTGTTATATTGATTGATTTGCTTATGGTAAATCATACTTGCATCCTTGGGCTGAAACTAGGTTGGTCATGGAATATGATCTTAATGTTTTCTTGAATTTTGTTTGCAATTACTTTTGAGAATGTTTGCATCTATATTCATTAGGAAAATTGGATTATAATTTTCTTCATTTATTGTGTCCTTACTCAATTTTGGTAAAGCTGGTTTATAATACAACTCTGATAGTGTTTCTTCCATTTGTATTTTCTGGGACCATTTTAGAAATAGCAGTGTTATTTCTTTCATAAAGGTGTGGTAGAAGGCAGTAGTGAATCAGTCCAGCCCAGGGTTTTTATTTGTCAAGAGACTTTTTATTATGTCTCGGTCTCGTTTCTTGCTATGGATATATTTTTGTTTATATCTCCTTGATTTAGTGTCAGTAAGTCATATCTGTCTAGGAACTTACCAATGTCTTCTACATTTTCCAGAGTTTTGGAATATAAATCTTCAAAGTATTCTCCAGTAACCTTCTATTGTAACCTTTATCTATTGTAACATTCTCTTTATATCTAATTTTACTGATTTGTTTTATTCTTTACTTTAATTTGAATAGAGATTTTATTTTTTTTATCACACTTGTATTTTCGAAGAATCAAGTCTTTGTTTGATTAATTTTAAGTACTTGGTTTTTAGCCTACACTTCATTAATTTATGTCCTGATAGTCATTATTTATTTTTGACTAATGTTCTGGGAGTTTAGATTGTTCTTGTTTTATATTATTGATTTATATTATTGGGTCATTTATTTGAGATCTCTCTGGTTTTTTAATAAAGGCACTCATATCTGAAAAATTCAAATTTCACTGTTGTTAATTTTTAAGGATTTTTTGATTTCTTCCTCAATTTCCTTGGTGACCAGAGTATATTGTTCAGTGTCCATGTCCTTACATAGTCTCCATACTTTCTCCTGCTGTTGCTCTCCAGTTTATTCCACAGTGATATGATGGTGTGTAAGAATTTTTGATTGTTTTGTTTTAAATACTTTCTTTTGTAGTCTAGAATCTAGTCCATTTTAAAGAAAGATCCATGGGTTAGTGAGACTAATTTGTATTGTGCCTCCATTGGATGGATTATTCTGTAGCTAGCTGTCAGGTCCATTTGATTTATGATTGCTTTATCTCTGAAGCATATGTTTCATGTGTGGAGCATGTACATGTATGCACATAGATATAGAGGCCAGATGTTGATACCATGTGACTTCCTTGATCAGTTTTCATTTTATTTACTGAGGCAGAATCCCTTGATGAACCCAGAGCTCACTGCTTTAGCTAGTCTAGTTAGCCAGGTTCCCTGGAGAATCATCCTTATCCACTTTCCAAATGCTAAGCGCACAGGCAGGCTGTCACACTTGCCCAACACGACTTCCATCCTATGACTGTCAGTCTGTGGGTGTCTTTGCCAGTAAGGTGTGTTTCTTGTAGACAACAGATTATTGGATGTAGTTTTATGGTCCAGACATCCAAGGTAATTCTCATTATTGGCCACTGGCATGAATGATTATTGCTGAAAGGTATTTGTTGATTCTTACAAGTCTACAGGTTGATTTTCTGTGTGATAGATTGCTGTTTGTTCTTTTATTTACTTTTTTTCCTGTAGTAGCACCAGGGCTTTGTTGATTTTTCTATGGTAGATATGATGTACTCCTCCCTAGCTCTTCTTCATCTAGCCATATTTGATCATATTCATTCCCCACATGCATGTTAACTTCTTTCTTTTTATGGTGAGCTCAAAAGGCCAAATTTAATTAAATGATTCAAATGTCAAACTTCTCTCTAAACAGCTATGCTTCTACTCATAGAGACGTGCTACTCATAGCCTTAACCAGAAAAGCTCATGCTTGAGGCTAGGGATGGTGAATGCAGAGACTCAAAACTGTACAAGGTGCTCAGAGCAAGTAGCAGGTGAGGTTGTCAACTCTAAACAAGACAGTTCTACCACCTGCCCCAAAGCTCAGAAAGCACCAAAGAATAGGCTGCAGAAAGAATGTAGAGGACAGAAAACAGTGAGAAAACCAGCCAAATGCCATCTCCTGGGCAAGCCAGAGTTCCCTGCATTAGGCTTGCATACAATGGTCCATCAGCAAATAGCCATGGATGGTAGAGTGGCTCATGTGGCCCTAACCCTCTAACTTAACTGTTGGTTACCACTAGATTCTAGGAAAGGGGAGTCATCATCTTTATACCATTGCTGAACCCACCAAGCTCACTGATAGTTCCAAAACCTGGGCCACACAGACAGCTCTGGTTAAACTTAGTCACAAGACAAGACAAACCAAAACAAATAAACAAGTAAATAAATAAAAAGGGAAAAGGACTTGCAGGGTTAAGAGGAGTAGAAGGGAGATCAAGGAGAAGAGGAGGAGTAATTAAAGTTTATTATGTACATGTATAAGTTTGTTCAAAAGCAAATTTAATTTAAAAATGTTAATGTTAAAGCTGAATTTAAGAGTCAAAAGATAGCCCATTCCGTAAGAGGACTTGTGTTCGGTCCAAGACCCCAAGTACAAAGGCTACAGGTAGTGTTTCTCTATGAGCATAAGTACAGATGTTTAGAGGACAGATTCACATTATAGTCATTTAATTAAATTTGGCCTTTTGAGCTCACAATTCAGGGTGGCATGCTTGTAATGCCAGCACTGGGCAGGTAGAGATAGAGAGATCCCTGGGGCTCATTGGCCAGTCAATATTGCCTATATTCATACCCCAGTTCCCAGTGAAAGACCTTGTTGGAACACCCAAGGTAGATGACTACTGAAGAAACACTCCTGAAGATGAGCTCTGGCTTCTACACTTATATGAATATGCACACAGATTTCCTCTCCTTACAAATAATTAGGTCAGTAGAATAAATAAAAGCTGCATCAGTAGATTAGTAGATTACTGTTTCATTCTCTACAAACATAAAGAATCATGTCCCTGAAGGAATGCTATTTGAATAACTCTCCATAAGTGATCGATTATTTATATGACTATATAGATTGACTATTACTTAAATGTGAGTGCTAGTTTATATTTATTTGTAATATGCTTCATCCTTTTTATCGAGATAATTTAGTGAATTTGTTCATTTTCTTTGTAATATAGAGTGGCTGTGTGGTTGAATAACTTCATTTGTCTAGTAATTCCTGCTAATTGCTTCTGTGTGTCATAGTGAAGATTGTTCCATCCATCTCAGCCACCCTGTCCTCTCTGGGGGGAGTTCTGGGATTATCACCTTCCCTATTCTATATAAGGAGAAGGTTTCTAACAGTGCTATTCCTAAAAANATTTTCTTTGTAATATAGAGTGGCTGTGTGGTTGAATAACTTCATTTGTCTAGTAATTCCTGCTAATTGCTTCTGTGTGTCATAGTGAAGATTGTTCCATCCATCTCAGCCACCCTGTCCTCTCTGGGGGGAGTTCTGGGATTATCACCTTCCCTATTCTATATAAGGAGAAGGTTTCTAACAGTGCTATTCCTAAAAACCAGGCTGACTCTTCATATGTAGAATTGTATTTTTCCGAAATGATGCTCCTCCATTCATTCATATATATATGAATATATATATATATATATATATATATATATATATATATATATATATATAGAGAGAGAGAGAGAGAGAGAGAGACTGCATGCATGCATTTGCATGTGTGTGAATGTGTGTGTTAGTGCCCTGTGCGTGCAGTAGTCTGCAGAGGCCAGAACAGACACAGTTACGATCAAGGGGAGTTATAGGCAGTTATAAGCTGTCTGGTACTGGTGTTGGAGACTGAACTCTGGTCTTTCAGTAGAGCAGTAAGCTCTCTTGACTGTTGAGTCATCTTTACAGCTCCCTGTTTCTTCATTTTGTGGTCAGTTGTTGAAAATGTTTTCCTATTTTTTATTTCATCCTCTTTTATGATGGTGTATCTTCAAGAAGAAATGGAAACATCTCTTGTAATTTTCAAGTTGGTGCCTTTATATGATTTCCCAATGTAGTCCCTTCTCTCTTCCCATCCAGCAAGAATGGTACTTATATTTCTCCACTGGTTTGCTTTAGGCTGAGTTTAATAGTGCACGCTACTAACAACTCTAGGAGACAGTCAGTTGCTATAGTGTTATTGGTCTAAAAGATAAATGCTGTAAGAAATGATAATTATCCGTGGTAATAGCTGCTAATTATCCATCTGACATTATTTGCATACTTCAAAACACACATGCATGTGCAACATAATTTTCATTTACCCAATTAAAGCTAAAATTTAAACAGCATATAATGAAACGTATTTTGAGTGCAGATAAAAGGAAAAGCAGGTAAATCTTTCAAAATGTTTATTGACTATTACTAAATGTAGTATTTGATAACTTCATACACAAACATAATGCATTTTAGTCAAAGCTATCCTGTCTTCCAGTTTCTCCCATATCCTCCAACCACTTTTTCCCCTCCTGGCTTCATGTCGTCCTTTTTAACGCCATTGAGTCCAGTTAGTGCTGCCAATATGAGCATGGTCGCAGGGGGGTGGGGTGCTAAGCGAGCACGGGCACACTCTCAGGGGGCTGCATTCAGGGGGCTGCATTCACAGAAAAAGATTCTGTCCTAACTAACTTGTCACTAACTTGTTTCCTGTATGAGTGCTTTGCCTTTCATCAAAACGTCCTATCAGTGGAACCAGCAGCGGCCTTTTGTGTTTGACATCTTTCCTTCAGTGTTCTGAGTTAGTCATCTGTGTGTCCCCTGCGTCAGCACTTCATTCCTTTTTATTATTGGATAATACTTCTTTGCATGGATGTGCCACAACTATTTTGTGTACTCAACACCTGAGGGCAAATTGGATTGATTGGATTCTTTACCTGTGTGATAAATGATGCTTAATTTCATAAGAAACTTCCACAGTGCTTTCTGAAGTAGCTGTCCTGTTCCACCCCCACTAGCCACGTAGCCCACCTCAATAGACATGGGGTAATATCTCACTAGGATTTAAATCTGAATTTCCCTGCACATCATAGGGATGAATGTTTATTACACTTGCATATTCATCATCTTGAGACTCGGGACACTGCCATGCTGAATATTGAAATGAAATTAACTAAAATTACCAACTAGAGAAATGGCTCAATGGTCAGAGTACTGGCTGCTTTTCTGGAGGATCCAGATTCAATTTCCAGAACCAACATGGAGACTCACAATTATCTGTAACTACAGAGGAACCAGTACTCTCTTCTAGTCTCTGCTTTCACCATGCATGTAACTGCATTTACGTACAAGCAGGAAAAAAGAAAACCTATACACAGAACAAACAAATACATAAAAATAAAAAGAAGTTAAATACAATTATAACTGCTTTCAGGCAAGCCTGGACCTGATACTTTATGTGCAGCTGTGTGGGCTGTGGTAAACGATCCATGGCCATTGATTGAATGACACTTGTTTTATGGAGTCTGCCCTTCTTGAATCATCCCAGAAGCAAAAAGCAGAAACAAAAACACCCCAACCCCTGCCAAAAAACAAGACAAAACAAAACAACAACAACAAAACAAAAATGCAGTACCTGATGGGCTTGTATAGAGTGATTTATTTTTTATAAGTTTTTCCAGGAAATGGGACTAGGAATGGGACTAGGGACTAGCAAAGACCCAGGAGTGTCACTTAGGCAAACAGATCGGGGCACCTGTTCTTCAGTTCTGGATAAGGACTTGCCTGCCCCAAAGCTTCATGTTCTGTTGTTGTTCTTTCTCTGTCTAATTCTTTTGTCCTTTCTACTTTCTTTCCTATTCTGCCATTATAGCTGTCAGTATAAGTGTGTAGGAAACGATATTGTTCAGTCCAAACACCAGAAAGACTGCCTCCTTCTCTTAACCTCAGGATCCCTAAGGCTGTTGAGGTGTGAGAGTAAAAACAGTTGTGCCTTGTTATTTCAGTTTAGTTTTGTTGTCTACTTGTCTTCCTGAAACTCAGCTTGTAGCCTAGGCTATCTGGGAACTCACCATGTAGTCCAGGCTGATCCGTCAACTTGTAGTGATTCACTTGCTTCAGACTCCTGAGTGCTGGGATTCCAGGTATGAGCCCGGACAACTGGCTGCAGATTCTTCCTTCCTTCCTTCCTTCCTTCCTTCCTTCCTTCCTTCCTTCCTTCCTTCCTTCCTTTCGCTGTGCACAGTACCTGGGTAGCATAGTGGCTGCTCAAAGACAGTATTTTGGATCAATGAATGAGTACTTATGTCATTTTGATCCTGCAAGAAGTTTCTTTCCTTTTCTTGTTCTATCTATGTAAAGATGAAACTGTGGAGCTAATTATGTCAAAGCTTCTAAATTCTGTCCCAGGTTCCAGAAAACTTCTAAATTCTGTTATTCTGTGAAGGGCAGATTTTAGAACCAGGTAAAGTCTCCAGGTAGTGAGACTTTTTAAAAAATTTTAATTTAATTTTTAATTTATTTTTTACATTCCTTATTCCATTCCCCACCCCTCCAATCCATCCACCCTCTGTCTGCTCCATATCCCATACCTCCTCCCCACCCCACCCCACCCCACCCCATCTCCATGTGGATGTCCCCAACCCCAACCCCACCTGACCTTTAAACTCCCTGGGGCCTCCAGTCTCTTGAGGGTTAGGTGAATCATCTCAATGAATGCAGACCCAGAAGTCCTCTACTGTATGTGTGTTGGGGGCCTCATATCAGCTGGTGTATGCTGTCTCTTTGGTGGTCCAGTGTTTGTGAGATCTTGGGGGTCCAGATAATTTGAGACTTCTGGTCCTCCTACAGGATTGCCCTTCTCCTCAGCTTCTTTCAGCCTTCCCTAATTCAACAACAGTGGTCAGCTACTTCTGTCCATTGGTTGGGTGCAAAAATCTGCATCCGACTCTTTCAGGGGCTTGTTGAGTCTTTTATAGAGCAGTCATGATAGATCCCTTTTTGTGAGTTCTCCATAGCCTCAGTAATAGTGTCAGCTTTGGGACCTCCCCTTGAGCTGGATCGCACTTTGGGCCTGTCACTGGACCTTCTTTTCCTCAGGCTCCTCTCCATTTCCATCCCTGTAATTCTTTCAGACAGGAACAGTTATGGGTCAGAGATGTGACTGTGGTATGGCAACCCCATCCCTCACTTGATGTCCTATCTTCCAGCTGGAGGTGAGCTCTCTAAATTTCCTCTCCCTACTGTCAGGCATTTCATCTCAGGTCCCTCTCTTTGAGTCCTGAGAGTCTCTCACCTCCTGGGTCTTTGGAGCATTCTGGCTCCCCCAACCTCCTATTTCCTGAGGTTGCCTCTTCACATTCTTTTTGCTGGCCCTCAGGTCTTCAGTCCTTTTTTTTCCCTCACCCAGTACCAGATCAGGTTTCCCTCTCCCCCCTACTTCCCCCTACTCTGACCACTTTCACTCCCAAGTCCTTCCCTCCATCCCTACTTGTGATTGCGTTCTTCTCTCTCCCAAGTGGGACTAAGGCATCCTCACTTGGACACTTCAGCTTGTTGAGCATGGTATTGGTACATGTTGATCAATGGAATAGAATTGAAAACCCAGAAATAAAACCTCACACTTATGGTCACTTGATCTTTGACAAAGATACCAAAAATATACAATGGAAAAAAGAAAGCATCTTCAATAAATGGTGCTGGTCTAACTGGCTGTCTGTATGTAGAAGAATAAAAATAGACCCATATTTGTCACCTTGTACAAAGCTCAAGTCCAAGTGGGTCAAGGACCTCAACATAAAACCAGATACACTGAATCTAATAGAAGAGAAAGTGGGAAAGAGACTTGAACTCATTGGCATAGGGGGAAATTTCCTAAACAGAACTCCAATGGCTCATGCTCTAAGATCAACAATTGATAAATGGGACCTAATGAAACCAGAAAGCTTCTGTAAGGCAAAGGACATAGTCAATAAGACAAATCGGCAACCTACAGATTGGGGGAAAAAATCTTCACTAACCCCACATCCAATAGAGGGCTAATATCCAAAATATATAAAGAGCTCAAGAAGTTAATCACCAAACAAACAAACAAACAAATAAAAAATGGGGTATAGAACTAAAGGAAGAATTCACAACTGAGGAATATTGAATGGCTGAGAAACACCTAAAGAAATGTTCAAAGTCCTTAGTGATCCAAGAAATGCAAATCAAAATGACCTTGAGATTCCACCTTACACCAATCAGAATGGCTGAGATCAAAACCTCAGGTGACAACACATGTTGGAGAGGATGTGTAGAAAGAGGAGTGCTTCTCCATTGCTGGTGGGATTGCAAACCGGTACAACCACTCTGGAAATCAATCTGGAGGTTTCTCGGAAAATTGGAAATAGATCTACCTGAAGAGCCAGCTATACCACTCTTTGGAATATACCCAAACGATGCCCCACCATGACACAGGGTCATATGTTCCATTATGTTCATAGCGGCCTTGTGATAGCCAGAAGCTGGAAACAACCTAGATGTCCCACAACAGAAGTATGGACACAGAAAATGTGGTTCATTTACACAATGGAATACTACTCAGCTATTAAGAACAAGAACATCTTGAGTTTTGCAGGCAAATGGATGGAACTAGAAAATATCATCCTGAGTGAGGTAACTCAGACTCAAAAGGACATGGATGGTATATACTCACTAATAAGGGGATATTAGCACACTCCCCCCAAAGAAAACACAGAATACCCAAGATACAGTAGTAAGGCTTTTTTTTTTATGAGAAAAACCTGCTTTTACATGGGAGTAAGCCTATTTAATAAATCAGTATTCTCACCTAATCCAGGCTCTGTGATTCTGACTCTCCACAACTGTCTCATGAAAGGACATCTACCCAGGCCATTTGTTCAGTTACATGTATTAGGGTTGGTTTTCAGCATATTTCCAACTTGAAGTTGTGTTCTCCTTCCCTAGTTTGCATGAGGACCACATCTGTAGTTATAAATGTTCCCAGTGAACAAAGTGACAGATGGTTAGAATTAAAGTCACTGTAGTTCTTACAAGTGTGACATGTGAGTCCCACCAATCGCCATGGTGCGTGGCTGAGATATCTCATTTGGCTTTGCAGTGGCTGCCTGCTTTCTTTCTTTCTTTCTTTCTTTCTTTCTTTCTTTCTTTCTTTCTTTCTTTCGCTGCTTTCTTTCTTTCTTTCTTTCTTTCTTTCCTTCCTTCCTTCCTTCTTTCTTTTTTTTTCTTTTCTTTTTCTTTTTTTCTTTTGGTTTTTTGAGACAGGGCTTCTCTGTATAGCCCTGGCTATCCTGGAACTCACTTTGTAGACCAGGCTGGCCTCGAACTCAGAAATCCACTTGCCTCTGCCTCCCAAGTGCTGGCTGGCCTCGAACTCAGAAATCTGCCTGCCTCTGCCTCTCAAGTGCTGGGATTAAAGGTGAGTGCCACCACTCCAGGCTACTTTCTTACTCTCAAGTAAACTGCTAAGAATGAAGGCTTCTGGGATCAGGTGTCTTCCCTAAGACACCGTGAGTGGTGAGAAAGCATCCTTTCAGGGAACAGAAGGACCAGCTGTACCCTTAAAGTACAACAATGACTACCTTCGACCTTGAATACTAACATACTAACTAGTAAACTTTTAAATAAGAAAAATATGTTAATAGAGAGCATGTTTCCTAATATATACAATTATATGTAAATTATAGAATATATGATATACATGTGTATGCGCACATGTGCTTGCCTACATCTGTATGTCTCTGTGTGCTTGCATGTACATCTGTGTGTGCATGTGTGTGTGTGTGTGTATATATATATATATATATATATATATATATATATATATATATATATGTGTGTGTGTGTGTGTGTGTGTTTACATATATGTGTGTATCTGTGTATGTGTGTATCTGTGTATGTGTGTATATGTCTGTGTTTCTGTGTATGTCTGTGAGTCTGTGTGTCTGTGTGCAGGAGCACCTGCTGCAGCATATGTGTGGTCAGGGGACAACCTGAAATATCACCACTCGCCTTGCAACATGTTTAAGGTTGACTGACTTGTTCTCTGCTGTGTATGCCATGCTAGCTGACCTGCCAGCTTCCAGAGATTCTCCTGTCTCTGCCTCCCATCTCTAGAATTACAGACACACACAGCTGTGTCCTGCTTAATGTGGACATTAAGGACATTCTGAGGATTCAAACTTAGGCCCTCACACTTGCAAGGCGAGCGCTTTGCCCACTGAGCCATCTCACCATCCCTAAAACGTTTTTCCACTCTGTCACTTCTCTGATCCTATGTCGCGTTTTTCCACCCTGTGGGTATAGAATCCTCTCGTCTGTGTTGATTAGTCATTAGAAATAAAACCTTACATCTGCAAATTAGTGCTGCTCCCAGTTACCAAAGGGCTAGTTTGTTGAGCACCAGTCTTTCTTTCTTCCAAACACTCCTCGTCACCCATTCCCCCTACTCCCTACCCACTCCCATCTGTTTACTCACTCTGCCTCCAAACACACAACCTATACTTAATTCCTACTGTCCTGACATTTGCATAGCCGCTGACCTTGAAGACCTACATCCCTCTGTATCTCAGGATCCATCACCCTCACATTATTTCAACTGAGGAGCTGATGCTCAGGCATGTTCAGTGTCTTGAACCCTCATTGTCTGCTCCTGGTTTCATGCTTTTTAAAAATTAGTCTTGTGGGATTAATTAAAAATAATCCTCTTAACTAGTAACTGCATACATTACATGAACCAATATGCAGAGAGCACTGGCCACAGGTAAATAGCAGCTAAATTTACAAGTGTTGTGTATGGGGACAGGAGTGTCATTCCAGACCCTTAGTCTGACTCATTTCCACAGCTATTGGGGAGATATATGCCAGTGGAATACATCTCCCCAAAGGAGACTTGTCCTTAAAATAACACTATCTTTCCCAGCATCCAGTATACCTTAACTGAGAATTTGCCCAATTAATTGGGCATTATCTATATAAATAGAGCAGCAAACCATGCCCCCCTTTTCATGTAGAAACCCATAATATGAGAATTAATACTACATAGAACTTTATAAACTTCAGAGTTTTTTTTTAATCACATCTTGCTTTGAAATTCTGATATATAAATTTTTTTACATTTTTCTAAGAAATTAAACCTGTGTTAAGTCAAGCTCCTCAGGCAGTAGAGTGTGAGACAGAGGGCAGGCAGCCTGCCTGTGAAGTTTACTGGGGCGCCTTCTCAGGATCAATACCCATGAAGGTCAAGGGTTGGGAGACTGGTGGAGAAAGGCACTAGCCACAGACCCTCAGCCAGGACATACATGCACAGTTGGGGCTGAGCTGTGTGGATCTCTGCCGGCCCTCTGCAGCTGGGCAGAGAACACTGACCCTTTCCGTTAAAGCATGGCTGAGAGGGCTCCAGAACCGCACTGGAGCCTCAAAAGCCCCAGCCTGAAAGGGAAGAGGCTGCCTTGGTCCAGAGAGGTACTTGCTGCCACAGTGCACCCAGTATAGTCGTCTTCCTGACCCTTCACAGCCATGTTTCCTCTCCGTAAGCATGACTTTCCTTCTCTAAGTGAGACACTCTAGCGCCTTGCTCTGGGATGGGAAATTACGACTTTCATTATTTCTTTTGTCTCTTCACCTTGAACATCCCTAGTGTTAGGAGTTTTTAAAGCACCAAACTGAACTTGTTTCCAACTAATGCTCATAATTTGGGCTAAAGCCAGGGATCCTACTGGAAACAAATAGCACGCTCAAATGAGGACAACCAGGGAGTATTTAATGAAGGAGCTATTCAGAAACGTGTGGGCAAGGCGAAGGGAATCTGCCCATGAGTAATGAACCCTCACGTGGGCGGCAATGGGAAGCCATCCGGCCTCTAAGCTTGAAGGGCAAGGAGGTTACAGAAGCTGGGGAAGGCTACAGAGAAGCGCTTGCTCATGGTCCAGAGAGGAGGAGTTTGCTTTATTGAATGAATGCCTTGTGTTCTGTCTGAGCCTCCCATCAGCTGAGCATACCAGAAGGCAGCCACGGGGCAAGGGGACCTTAGAGGTAGTCTATGGGATCTGGTTAGGACAGGTTATAATGGAATGAATATGGAGCAGCAAATATGGCCTTGTGCGATTTTCAGTATCATTACATTATTTGACATTTATTTCTGTTTTTTTATTTTATTAAAGATTTTAGATGTATTAATTTTATTGTTTTTGTATGGATGCTTTGCTCGCATGTATGTCTGCGTATCACTTGCTCGTCTGATGCCCTTGGAAGCCAGAAGAGAATGCCAGGTGTCACAAAACTGGAGTTAAAGATGGTTGTGAGCTGCCAAGTGGGTGCTGAGAATCAATCCCGGGTCCTCTGAAAGCACAGCTAGTGCTCTTACCACTGAGCCATCTCTCTAGAGCCTGTTCACCAAAATGTTGTTGTTGTTTTTGTCGTCATCATCGTTGTCATCATTGTTGTCATCATCATCATCATCATATTTTTAATTGCTGGTGACGGGGTCTTCCAAGGTTGCCTAGGCTGGCTTCAAACACGTGATCAGCCAAATACACTTAGCTTCCTGTGTGCAGATATAACAAATGTGTTCCACCATTGCTGAGCTCAGAATGTCATTTTTAAAGTCGAATTTGTCTGATATTTTCTTGTTAAAAACTCCTTGGTGCGTTAGTTACTTTTCCAGGGCTGAGATGAATCACCATAATCAAGGTGGCTGACAGAATAAAGGGTTTATTTGGGCCTAAGATTCTAGAGAGATAATAGTCCACCACGGTAGAAGGAAGGCAGTGGGCTGGAGGTTGGTCCTAAGCTGAGAGATCACATCCTGAACCATAGGCCCAAAGGAGAGAGTGCACTGGGAATGCCATGAGTCTTGACACTCTCAAAGGCCACCCCCAGCGACATACTTCCTCCAACAAGGTTATATATAGACTAAATCTCCCAAATAGCATCACCAACTGGAGCCAAGCATTCAAACATCTCAGCCCATGGGGAACATTCTCATTCAAACCATCACACCCCATGTCTAACTACTGTTCTTAGAGGAAGATAAGTAGTTGTAGCATGACATGCAGGTTTTCTGCTCTGATCTTGCCCACATCATATAGCTTCATTCATGCAAAAGTGATCCCAGTTTTGTTTTGTCTTTGTGTATGTGTTGGTGTTGTTGTTGTTGGTGTTGTTTTTCTTTGTCTGGACATAGCGTAAATGTACTCAATCAGGTCTTCAAGCAACATAGCTTCTCCAGTCCCATCCTATTGTTACCTCTCCTTGAGGGAACACTGTGCCCAGGTAAGCTGCACATGCCCTTCGTATCCCAGCCAAGGTGTGACTCTGCAGGAGCACTCTGAGTCTTCCTTCACCACCCCAGAATTGTTCAGTGAATCCTGTAAGATGCTCTCACCACAGCCCTTACTCCCAGAAATCACTCTTCACGGTTGATAGTTTGAGAAATAGTTCAGTCTCTATTTGCCTTCATTTGCGAGTTTGAGGAGGACAGCCAGGCTCAGCTGCAGTCTCATGGTAGGTGTTTGTGGCAGTTTGAATACATTTGGCCCAAGGAGTGGCACTATTAGGAGGTGTGGCCTTGTTGAAGGAGGTGAGTCACTGTGGGAGTGGGCTTTAAGACCCCCCTCCTAGCTGCCTGAGGACAGTCTGCTCCTGGCTTCCTTTGGATCGAGATGTAGAACTTGCAGCTCTTCCATCACCATGCCTGCCTGGACACTGCCATGTTTCCTGCCATGATGATAATGGACTGAAACCTATAAATCAGCCCCAATTCAATGTTGTCCTCTATAATTATAGTGTTGTCTTGGTCATGGTGTCTGTTCATAGCAGTAAAACCCAAACTAAGACAGTGTTTATTAAAATTTCATCAAATGTCTGTGTAGAGGTGGACAGTTGATGTCTTGCAAGCAGAATGAGCTGGGTTCAGTTTCTAGAATGCAGATATAGAGAGCCAGGTATGACAGTACATGCTTATAACCTCAGCATCTTCTAGGAAAGGAGAGGCAGAAGGATGGCTGGTGCTCTCTGAACTGCCAGCCTTGCCTACTTTAGGAGTTTCAGAGGAAAGACCATGAAGGGTTTCCTCTGTTCTCCACGTGCGTGTGAACACCCCAGCACAGGAGCACATGTGCACATAGACACTTATACAAAGTGCATGTCAGGATGAATGAATAAACTACATTAGGGGAGAAAATGGACAAACTAGACTGTTCACACCTGCTTCAAGGGGCAGACATAGAGTACTGAGTCGTGTGGGTTTATAATTGCCAAGATGAAATCAAGGGTATCTTTGACCATGTGTGAAAATATTACAGTTTTAAATGTTGAGCACCAGTTCCAGTCTGTTTAAAAATGCTATGCAGTCCAAGAAAACTCTGTACAGACTGATTTTAACCCAGGGTGGCCTGTTTAAGCTTCTGGTGCCCCCTTTAATGAATGTAAAGATTCCCATGAGAGTCCTGGCTCTCGACTTGCCAATGTAAACCCAAGGCATTCTTTCCCAATATTGTTATTAATGTCTGGAGTTAACTCAGACTTATTTGTAATCAATTAATGGCCCACCCTGGCTCACACTTAATTATAATAAATCAAAATATTTAAAGAAACATTTAGGCAGAGGACTTGATCTATGGAGTAGTCAAACGCTCTTAGCGTAAGTACAAAGTTGTAAACACTGGCACATTTGACCCTCTTAGTGATTACTTCTAGAAAATAGGTCAATTAAAATGAATAGTATTGTTTTTTTTTATTTAATGGCAAATTATTTTTTCATGACTTTACAATCTTTCTGGAGGACAAGTTGCATTGAAGAGAAACTGTGTTTGTCTTCCTGAGGGGTTTGTTGGCCATGGTAGATCCCGTCTCATGAGGGCTATTCTGCATACTGAAAATTAAGCAAAAGTTGGAGTATAGACCTCAGAGGGCAAGGAAACCAGTGTAGATGGATTAATATCCTGCACATACCAGTATATCCAGGAGATATTCAAAAGTTTTGACTTGAGTCACCTATTCCTATTAAATTATGCTTATAGATCAACTTCAAATCACCATCATTGTAATTTAGTGTCTTCTTTATTAGCTTTCTAAGCATTACCTATATATAAAAAGTTAATATTTATTATGTTATGAAACTGGTATTTTCTCTGTTGTGGAAATATTAAGTAAATATTTATTTTCAACTTTTAAGTTACAGGAATGTCTGGGTCCCATTTAGGAGTTTAGACTTAGTCCCAAATCATTTGGTGTCTGTTCCCTGATATTTCCCTTTGGTAAGTGGCTAGGTTTTCTTCTATTCTTTTTTCTTTTAGTTAAGTAAATAAAGAGTTGGTATTTTCTAAGTTAATATTACATGAAATATTCATTGAATATGGGAGAGGAAAGAGAAGAAATAGGAGCTTATATTAGAATTCTCTTACTGACTCCCTTATTTGTGATTCAATATTATAGGAAACCCTATGGATTGGTTTGTCTGTCTCCTCTCCCCAAAAATGTGCCAATTACTGTTAGAATAACCACAACTAGTGGGGAAAAAGTTTCAACTGGCATTTGCCATTAAAACTATGTATATATTTTTTATAATAGGAAGCACACAGTTGCCCACATTATTCACCAATAATAAGAAAAAATAAACAACATGTAAAATGAAAATACGTGGAAATGAGAGTCTTACGGAAAACAGTTACAGTGATGAGAAAGCCCAGCACTAGAAATAATGTAATTAGCATTAATTATTGGTGACACTGGTTTGATATACCATCATGTGGTCAAAACGGTGTTAGTAGTTTCTTCCAGTAGACATCAAGAAATAATAAAGATTAGGGAAGAAATTAATGAAACTGAACAATACACAAAATCAACCAAACAAAGGTTTAATTCTTTCACAGAGTCAATAAGATTAAGAAACCCTTAGCCATCCTGATAAAAAGAAAGAGAAGATGCAAATTAATAAAATTAAAGAACAAAAGGTTATCATTACAAATTACTCCAGTGAAATTAAAAAATATTAGAAATTATCACAAAACTTTATACTCTGAAAAACTGGATAACTCAAAAGATATAAATGACTTTAACAGAACCATCATAAGCAATGAGATTGAAGCTGTTATTAAAAGCCTCCCGTAAAGAAAAGCCCAGGACTAGACAGATTCATGCTGAATTTTATCAAACTTTCAAGGAAGACCTCAATACCATTTTTCTTGATTTGTCCAATAAAATAGAAAGTAAAGGAACACTACCAAATTCATCTGATGTATTATCCTGATACTAAGACCTTAAAAAGACACACACTAAAGAAAACTATAGACCAGTCACTTTGATGAACATAGCTACTTTATATAGATTTTATTATATAGAATTTATAAAGTAAATATGTCTTAATTACCCTAATTTGACCATAGCTTTACTCACTTTGCATGGACTTACTGATACAACTTTTCACCAAAGACCCATGGCTTTTCCTATTAGGCATTATGTATCCCATGGATGTAATGGCATTGAATATGGATATATGAAAAATGGGTTTTGTGAGAGATTAGTGTAGTTTTGCCACAGTGAGAATCAATTATTAATGAAGTAAAATGAAAATAAAAGCTTGGAGAATTAAAGGTTGGTAATTGACTGCTCACTTTGGCAAGTACTCTCATTTGCAAGCACTGCTACTCTCTACAAGCAAAGGCTGGCTTGGAATTTCCAACAAGAGTCGTCACATTCCTTTATTCAAGAGGTCATCCTAGTGGAATTATTTTAACCAGTGACAAGGCAATCAGAATAAGCAGACACAGAAGTTAGAACACTGAAGAATTATGAGGTCCCATCTAAATCTAGCCAATATGAATCTGAATGGCAGGGCTTTTAAAAGGTTGCTGGACAAGAGCTTGTGGTTCCAGGAAGATAAAACATGTGCTTCTTTCCATTCCTGCCTAAAACACAGGTAAAAGCTGTGGGCATTATGTGTTAAGCAAGAAGAATGTAATGTGCAGAACCATATGGAAGGAAATCCGGATGAGGATACAGCTATGAGTTCTCAGCTTTCTTTTTGCCTCAAATTTGCCAAGTTTGGAGATGAAGAAGCCAATAGGCTAGAAGGGCCCCTGAGCAAAACAAAGCATGCTCAAAGAAATCCTTCTCTCTCCATCCAAGTGACGAAGAAAAGAACTTTGCAAGGAAAGCAAAACTTACACAGTATTTCTTCAGTAAATACACTACTTCATACACTCCACACAAAATAATAATAATAATGTCACTTAAACAGTGCATGGTGGCAATGTCTTTAATCTTGATTAGCATTCAGAGGCACAGGCAGGCTGGATCTCTGAGTTCAAGGCCAACCTGATGTACAGAGCAAGTTCCAAGACAGCTAGGAATACACAGAGAAACCCTGTCTCAAAAAGCAACCAAAGAGCCGGGCATGGTGGCACAGGCCTTTAATCCCAGCACTCGGGAGGCAGAGGCAGGTGGATTTCTGAGTTCAAGGCCAGCCTGGTCTACAAAGTGAGTTCCAGGTCAGCCAGGGCCACACAGAGAAACCCTGTCTCGAAAAACCAAAAAAACAAAACAAAACAAAACAAAAACAAAAACAAAAACAAAAGGAAAAAGAAAAGTATGTGTGTGTGTGTGTGTGTGTGTGTGAGAGAGAGAGAGAGAGAGAGAGAGAGAGAGAGAGAGAGGAGGGGGGAGGGACAGAGGAGGGAGGGAAGAAGGAAGGAAGGAAGGAAGGAAGGAAGGAAGGAAGGAAGGAAGGAAGGAAGGAAGGAAGGAAGACAGGCAGGCAATGTCACTTCCTCTCTCCACTTAGTGATAAAGAGATGTTGTTTCCCTCCCCCACTACTGGGTAAGTGTGTTATCTTCAGAAATAGAGGCTTATCTTTAACTTCTGGGCAACAGAAACTAACAAGCAAGGGCAGTAGCCTGCATTGCTTAAGGAGTCCCTTGGACCACCCTACCAACAGCCTCTAAGAAGGTTTCTTATGCCTGTTGCTGAGATTTTGTTAGATAGTCTATGGTCTCGGCAGGAGCATTACCACTCCAGGTGTCATAACTTCATTTTAATAAATAGATACAAATATGCATGTGTATGCAATACACATATGTATTATTATTTTAGGTAAATATAAAAATAGTCACAAACTATTTTGAAAAATAAACTAACATGGCTTTCTATCTCTTCTTCAGACATGCTTAGTATTATCTATCTCTCCTCCTTCTCTCTTTTGTGGGAGCACTGTTTTAGGTAAGAGTCAGAGCTCACAAAATAATATCCCAAATCCTAATGTTCCAAGAAAAACTATCACCTTTTATTGCGAGGACCAGCCTGATCCCAGTTTCAATAAGAAGAGACACTTGATCAACATTGAGTTGACAAACATCTAATCATTATCTGACAAGAATTTTAAAGCAACTATCACAAAAATGCTTCATTGAGCATTTAGAAACTAGCTCTAGACATGTGAAAAATAGGAAGTCTCAACATAGAAATAAAAGAACCAAATGGAAATGTCAAAAGAGAAGCAACATTTAAATGAATGAGTTAGGAATAGGATTGGAAGGCCAAAGAAGAAAGATAATAAATATGAGAGCAAGAGAACTCACTTGAACAACAGAATAATAGACTACAAACATAAAATAAACAATGTCAAAATATTATATGTTATAGTTTGTCATATTTTAATCTATATACTGTTACCAAATTATGCATGCTACATAACCATGTATGTCATACACATTATAAATAATATGCATGTAACATGCATATATAGTCTATACACAGGATAGAACTATATATATATTCAGGGAGTGAGGAAACCATTTAATAAAGAGATCCAATCTATTTGGCCTTAGAGGTTGAGAAGAAAAGAGAAAGAAAAAAGAGAAAAAAGTTTTCAAGGAAATAATAACAAAAACTTCCCCGAGTCTGGCAAAGCGACGCATTCTAGTTGTACAAACACCAAATGTGGTAAATCCAAAGAAATTCTTATCGAGGCATATCATAGCAACACACAGTGAGAAAAGACAAAACAAGTCTTGAGAGCAGTTAGAAAAGAATTGACGGATTAGCCATGTGAGAAAAATTCAAATGACACCAGGTTTCAAGAGAAATCATATAAGTGAGAAGGAAGAGGCACATTCTTTGTCAAGGGCTGAAAGAAATGTCAGCCCAGACTTGTATATGCGGTGATGTCATCTGTCAAAAAACAAAGAGGATGAGCTGAGTATGGAGGCATTCAGTGGTAATCTTAGCTCTTGGGAAGTTGAGGCAGGGGAGTTGTGAGTGCCAGTCCAGTCTAAGTGTCAGAGTGAAAAAAGAAAATATCATGCCCAACACCATGAGGAATGGAAGCTCTGATAATACAGGAAACTAATGTACAGAAGAATGTTCATTATAGGGGCTTCTGTAAATGAAAAGAACAACATAAAAAGCAAGGTGTGTGATTTATCTCGGCAACTGAAGCAAGCATTTAGTTTACATCTAATGTGTACCCCAATGTATGGGAAAGGTAGACATATTTAAGACAATTGCATTTTAAGCGCAATGAGGTGCTGAGAGAAGCTGAATTTCTACACTTCATTAAACAGGTAAGATGACAGTGGTAGATGGTGACAAGGTGTGTTTACACAATGAAGTACCTAGCAGATATGCTAAAATAGCTATGTAGGTAAGCCTGCCAGAAAACTAGGCAGCCTGCCTGCAGATCTCTCCTCCCTCCGTTCCTCCAGATCCAATGCCCCAGTCTCATCTCCAGCTCTGCAGCAAAGCACCTGATGCAGCCTTCCCCAGTGCCCCTGCTCCTATCTCCTATGGATACCACAGATCTTCCCCTTCTAACCTCTCCATTCCCACTCTTTTTTCCCCCTTGTTCCGCTCGACCCCGCTCACTCCACTCGACCCTGCTTGCTCCTGCTGGCTCTGCTCGCTCTGGCCAGCCCCGCTCGCTCCTGCCGGCCCCGCTCGTTCCGGCCGGCCCTGTGCGGCCCACTTGCTCCGGACAGCCCCACTCGCTCCGGTTGGTCTCTCCGGTCCAAGGATTCGTTTATTATTCTTCTTCATAAGTACGCTGTAGCTGACTTCAGACGCACCAGAGGAGGGCGTCAGATCTCATTACGGGTGGTTGTTACCTCAGGGTAAAGGGTTAGAAAAAGATTTTCCAAACAAACAGACATAGGAGACAAGCTGGTATCGTCATTCTAATGTTAAAAAAAAGAAACCTTAGACCCAAATTAATCAAAAGAAATAGAGAAGGATACTTCAATAACAACAAAACATTATTACAGCTTAAATCACACATTAATCCTTACACACTGGTAGTGGGAGTCTTTATTACACCCTGTCACCAATGGACAGATATCAAAACTAAACAGACAAGTACTGGACCTAACAGACCTCATTAAACAAATGGACCTAATAGATATTTACAGAACATTTTGCCCAAACAAAAAAGAATATACCTACTTCACTGCTCCTCATGGAACTTTCGCTAAAATTGACCACATACTCGGATACAAAGCAAGTCTCAACAGACACAAGAAAATTGAAATAAGCTCCTACATCCTATCAGCTACCACAGAATAAAGCTGGATATCAATAATAATAGAAACAACATAACGCTTACAAACTCATGGAAAATGAACAACTCACCACTAAATGAAAAATGAGTCAAGACAGAAATGAAGAAAGAATTAGACTTTCTATAATTCAATGAAAATGAATATACAATATGCCCAAATACATAAGAACACGGTTCATAAGAAACACGTTCATAGCACTAAGTGCCTACATAAAAAACTGGAAAGATCTCATACTGTCAACCTAACTGCACACCCATAAGCTCTAGAACAAAAAGAAGCAAGCATACCCAAGGGAAGTAGATGGCAGGAAATAATCAAACTGAGAGCTGAAATCAATAAAATAGAAACAAAGAACAATACACAGAATAGATGAAACAAAGTGATGGTTCTTTGAGAAAAAACAAGATAGACAAACCCTATCCAAACTAATTAAAAGATAGAAAGAAAATATCCAAATTATTAAAATCAGAAAGGAAAGGGGGAACATAACAACAGACACCAAGGAAACCCAGAGAATCACTAGGCATACTTTAGAAATCTGTACTTCCCCCAAACTGGAAAATCTAAAAGAAATGGAAATTTTTTTCAATAGGTACCACCTACCTATCAAATTAAATCAAGTTCGGAAAAACAGACCTACAGCACATAAAGAAATAGAAGTAGTCACTAAAATTCTCCCAAACAAAAGAAGCCCAGGGCCAGAGAGTTTTAGTGCAGAATTCTACCAGGCTTAAAAAAAGAGTTAATATTAATGCTTCTCAAATTATTCCACCAAGTAGAAATGGAAGGAGCATTGCCATATTCATTTTATGAGGCCACAGTCAGATTGATACTCAAGCCACACAAAAATTCAGCCAAAAAAGAGAATTGCAGACCAGTTTCCCTCATGAATATTGATGTAAAAATACTCAATAAAATATTCACATACCGACTCTCAGAACATATCAAACAGATCATCTACCATGATCAACTAGGCTTCATCCAGAGATGTAGGTATGGTTCATACAACAATCTGTCAATGTAATCCACCATATAAACAAACTGAAAGAAAGAAAATAAAAGGCTTAATCATCTCAACAGAAAACTAGATATAATGAACCTGATAGAAGAGATAGCCCTGAATACATTGGAACAGGAGATAACTTCCTAAACAGAACATTAATATCACAGGCAATAAGATGGACAATTAATAAATGGGACCTCATGAAACTGAAAAGTTTCTGTAAGACAAAGGAAACTGTCAACAGGACAAAACTGTAGCCTATGGAATGGGAAAAGATTTTTACCAACTTCACATCTGACAGAGGGCTAATATCCAAAATATATAAAGAAATCAAGAAAGTAGATATCAAAAAGAGAAGTAAATCAGTTTAAAAACAGGGTACAGATCTAAATTGAGAAATTTTAACACAGAATCTCAAGTGTCCAAGAATTATTTAAAGAAATATTCAACATCCTTAGTCTTCAGGGAAATGCAAATCAAAACGACTCTGAGATCCCATCTATACTTACCTGTCAGAATGAATAAGATAAAACCCAGTGACAGATCATGCTGGCAAGGATGTGGAGCTGGGGGAGCACTCCGCCATTGTCAGTGGAAGTACAAACATGATCAGCCACTTTTGAAATCAATTTAGCAGTTTCTCAGAAAAATTGGGAAGAATTCTACTTCAAGACCCAGTTATACCACTCTTGGGCATATACCCAAAAGAATCCTCAATCCTACCACAAGGACACTTGCTCAGCTATGTTCACAACATCTTTATTCTGGCTATTGCCAGAAACTGGAAGCAACCTACATATTCCCCAACTGAATAATGATTAAAGGAAATGTGGTGCATTTACACAACAAAGTATTACTCAGCTGTTTTTAACAACAAAAAACATCCTAAAAATTACAGGCAAAGGGATAGAACTAGAAAAAAAATATATGAGTGAGGTACCCCAGACCCAGAAAGACAAACATAGTATGCACTCCCTTATAAGTAGACATTAGATATAAACTAAATCATAACCCAGAGAGGCCCAGTAGCAAGGAAGGATCAGAGGAGAAGCCATGAATCTCCCTGGGAAGGGTAGATATGGCAGAGAAAGGAACAGGAAGGATCAGTTGGAGGGTGGAGAAAGAGAGGACTGGGAGAGATAACTGGAATTCAAGGCCATTTCAGGCAATGGCAAGAATCACAAGAATCCACCAGGATGACCCTAGGGAAGGCTCCTAGTGTAATTGGAGATATGGACCTTGAACAAGCCATCTTCTGTAACCAGTGGCTTCCAGTGGAGGGATTGAGGGCATCAAGCCAGGCACAAAACCTTCAACCTACAGTTTGCCCAGCTTACAAGATGGGCTGGAGTAAAGGTGACACAGAATGTGTGGCAGTGGCCAACCAATGACTGGTCCAACTTGAGACCCTTGTCACGAGAGGGATCCCATACTTGACACTGCCTGGAGGGTCAGGAGCCAGATTCTGGATAGCTCAAACCTAGAATAAAACCAAATACAATGGCAGGGGAAGTCAATGAAATGATTTCTAATGACAGTCTGCTATACTTACACACCAGAGCCTGGCATACAGGCAATCAGAGAGCCTTCGTCTAGCAACTGACCGTAGCAGATGCAGAGATCCAAATGAGATGGAGCTTGGAGAATCATGCTGAAGAGGGTGAGGAAAGATTGTCAGAGCCAGAGGGCTCAAGAACACCACAGGAAGTTCACAAAATCAACTAACCTGAACTCATAGGGATTCACAGAGAGACTAAACTGACAATCAGGGAGCCTGTATAGGTCTGACCTAGGTCCTTTGCATATATGTTATGGTTGTGTAGCCTGGTGTTCTTGTAGGACTATTAACAGTGGGAATGGGGGCTGTCCCTGACTCTTTTACCTACTTTTGGGACCCTTTTATTAATACTGGCTTGCCTCTTTTAGTCTTAATATGAAGGGAGGTGCCTGGACTTCTTATACCTTTATGTGACATGTTTGGTTGAAATCCCTGGTAGGCATACTCTTTTCTGAAGGGAACGGAAGAGGAGTGGATCTGAGGGAGAGGTAAGATAAGAAGAGAGGAAGTGGGAAAAGGAAGAGAGAGGGGAAACTGCTGTGGAGAATATATATAAAAGAAAAACAAAACAAACAGAAAACAAAAACCCAGAGATTTGTTTGTAAATATCAATCACACTATGTTTCAAATCAACGGAAAATGGAATACATCCCTAAATGTAAAGGCTGAAATTGTAGGCAGCTACAGTGGCACACACTTGTTCTCACACTGTTTGGGAGGCTGAAGAAGGAGGGTCAGGAGTTCAAGGTCATCCTTGGCTACATGGAGGGCTCAAGGGTAACATGAGCAATCTGAGACCCTGTCTTCAAAAACAAAACTAAAACTAAATAAATAGATTTTCATGACCTTGAGTTAGGCAATGGTTTCTAAGCATAACATCAAAAGTAAATAAAGCATCAAAACAAAAACCATAAATGAAGCATCTCTAAGACTTTCATGGTTCAGAGGATGCCCTCAGGAGTATAAGAATACAATCTGCAAACCACAAGTAAACCACAGTGTGGTAAGGGATGTTACCCCCTATATCTCAATAAAGAAGCTACTTTAAAAGTGAGGAAAAGATTTACATAAGTGTAATAAATAATTAAATTTCAAAATGAGCAGAAGATACTGGAATAGACATGTCCCCAAACAACATATGAACAAATACATGAAAAAGGTTCTGCATTTTTAGCAGTTCATAAAAATGCACATGGAGCCCACAATAAGTCACAGTTTACAATTTTATTAGTTCTTTTAGAATTCCATACAATGTGTTTTGATTACATTTAATCTCACTTCAATCCTTCCCAAATCCACTACCCCTTCCCTATCTATCCAATGCTGTGTTCATTTATTTCCCTGATCAAAACAAATTTGTGCTGCCCAAATATTTTTGGATATGTGGTCGTCCAGGGGAGCATGGTCAACTTACCAGGGACTATACTCTTAGAGAAAACTGACTCTCCCTCTTCCAGCAGCTGCCAGCTGCCAGTGGTTCCACCACTAGGAATGGAATTCCACACTCTACTCACCTTCCATGCTGGGATTTGGCCTGCCTTGAGCTTGCACGGTTCTTGTCTATGCTGTCCCAACTGCTGTGAGCACATATGTGCAACTTTCCAGCTGGGTCCAGAAGACACTTTCCTTGGAGTCATCCACTGCTTTTGTCTCTTATACTCTTTCTGTGCCCTCTTCCACAATGACGCTTGAGCCTTGTGGGGAAGGGATGTGATACACATGTCCGTTTAGGGATGAACATTGTACAACCTATTTCTGTGCTTTCACTACTTACTTTAACACACTACTCTGTGTTAATTCCTATCTACCTAAAATAGAAACATCTCTTATGAGGGTTGAAAGATACATTAATCTATGGGTATAATAATAAATCATTAACAGTTGGTTTAATGCAATGCCCATTTAGTAATAAGTACATTTGATATCTACCAAGAAAGCCAAATCGAAAACAAAATGGCAAACACTGGTGGGAGGGTCAGAAGTAAGAACTCCTATACATTGTTGGTGAGATCGTGAAGTGCAGAAGCCTTTTTGAAAATAGTTTGGGAATTCCCCAAAAAATGTTAAACACGATTGTGGAATACAGAAGTTCCAATACTGGATATAAAACCTGGAGAAATGGAAGCACGTGCACACAAAAACTTGTGCACATTGGTGTTTACACTACCATTATTGATAACAGTCCAAAAAGACAATGCAATGTCCAACAACAGAAACCTAGGTAAATAAAACTCGGAGCTGCATTTGACCAGGAGAATAAGTATTGGTGTTGATAAACATGAGTTTTGAACACATTGTGCCTTTTAAAAGAAGTGGGTCAAGAATGGTCATGTGTTGCTTGGTTCTAGTTTCCTTGGAAAGTGGAAAGCAGAGTTGGCATATTGACAGAGACAGGAAGTAGAGCAGTAACTGCCAAGGGCCAGACTGAAGAAAGTCTATGAGGAACCAAATGGTGTGGTGTTTTAAAATCAAGTAGAGGTGAATGATGTGATCCTATGACTATACTAAAATTGACTTAATTTGTGCACTTTGAAAGGGTGAGGGTTATGCTATGTTACTTATATACTAATAATCATGCCGTAAAACACAGAATAAGAAAGCAGGAATCACTGTAGAAATATCATATACAATGCAGTTTAACCCAAGGAAAATAGTCAGGCCTAGAAGGGGCTGTTACTTATAATAAAGTCTCCATTCATGAGGAAGACAGAGAAATCCCAAGCATGTATGTTCCATGCATCATAAGCATAGAATATGTAACAGAAAATCTAATAGACCTGGGGGACAGATAGTCACCCAGTTACAGATGAGGTCTTCAGTCTTCTTTAAACAAATGATAAAATAACCATATAAGAAGAAACAAGAAATAGGCTGTGCACCATCAGCTGAAAGGAATCAACATATATAAAACATGCTATGCAATCACCTCAGAATGCAAGCACTCACAGGATATATTTTGTTCATCCAATCACAGAACCAATAAGGTCATGTACTATAATCTGTGTCCAAAACACAAATCTCAAAAAATTTTAAAACAATAGGAGTCAGAGAATTGTGTTCTTCAATTAGAAGGGAATGATAGAAGATCAGAAAAATCTTGTCACCTTCTTGTACTAGTAAACATATCTCTAATTAGTTCATTGGAGTAGAATAAATTAAATGCCTCAAATCTGTAATCTTCCACTATAGGAAGATGCAACAAAATGAGGAAGAATTAAACTCAAAGCAAGCAAGCAAACAAAAAAAGAGAGTGAGAATTAATAAATTAGTATGTTAGAAATTAATAAAATTGAAAAATAACAAATGAAAGTTCTGTGAATCAAACGGAGTATCTCTGAGCTGTTGTGAGCCACTCCATAGCAAAGAATAGAGCACAAAAGGGTTGACCATTTTATATCTCTAATGATAGGCCATCTACAGCCGTACCTCCCTGAATGCACCTAGTCTCTTCTAATGGTAGGTCATGCATGCTTCTATTCATCTTAGACCTGGGAAATGACAAAGTTTCAAAATGAAGAGGATATCCATGCTTTCTAGGAGTCAGGGTTGATGGGATATGAGACCAAGTAGAGGTATCATGGGGAGACTTTGTGACCTTGGAATAGTTTTCTATCTTTTTATAGATAGAAAATGTATATTTGTGATATAATGGTGACATATATCACACCATTTATAGTGATAGTGGGCATATACACCTCCACACATGACAAGCGGCATGGAATTATACTCACACATCTCTCCAATGTCTCTTTTCCTGTTTGGGATGTCACTCAATACTTATGAACAATGGCACCAGGGGAAGAGACATCTCTATCCTATCCTTGCAACTTCTTTCAAAGAAAACTTACTGGATAAATTTGTTTTGAAATTTTTTTCCTATACCTGGCATGTTTACTATCTATCTCTAAGCACTCACATATGAACACTTGAGATGCATTCTTACTGAGAATGAGAGGAAGCACCAGGAGGTTTGTTGCTAAGTTCTGGTATCACTCTTTACCTTGGTGACTGGAGAACTCCATTACCCTTCATGAGGCTCTGCAGTCTATTCATGGCATTGGCATATTGTGCTTTTGCCCCTGCTGTCTGGGAAAGGAAGGGAAAGGAACTTCACCTGCTCAGACCCAGAGTGCCTGAGAAGATCTAGCCACCCACTATGATGTGTTATCATGACTTACACATAGTAAATGTTTGTTCGATTTAATTAGATTGACTCACAGACACAGGTTGTGTGTAAATTATTAAGAAATGTACAACGGGGGTAGTGCTGGGCCGTGTTTGTGGTGCGTAATTAATCCAGACTGCCGAAGCCTCACAAGATAGGCAGCCTTGGTGAGGATGGTCTGAGAGTGCTCCCACTTGGCTCTCTCCTACGAGGGTTATCTATAGTGAATACTTTCCTGCTAAGATACCCCTTCCCACAAGGAGCCATTCACTTCTTATGTGCTATATGTGGTGGGATTGGTAGATGACATTTAACTTCTTCAGGGAATTTTTACAAAGATAGTAAGCCTTGCCTGGAATGTCACTCTCAGGAGTGGGAGTCACTCACAACAAATAGATAGCAAAAATACTGTCCCTTTGCTGTGATGGGAGCCCAAAGCTCTTTGTCATTTATGCAAAGAGTGTACTCCTGGGACCCTGGGACCAGGGTACAGCTAGGGGCCAGCGGGCACCATCCCTTGCTAAGCTCCTTTCCATCCCTTTTTCTTCTTACCATGACTTTCTCCTGTTATTGATAACTCAGTCATTTTCATACCCCTGCAACCCTGCCCCATGGTCTCTGCTCAGTTCAGAGTTTTACAGGTGTCATTCAAGTGGACTGGGTTTGGGGCACTGGATAGATGGGGGAATAGAAATGCAGCCAAGACACGTGCTGTATTTTGAATGAAAACAGCCTCCATGGGCTCAAAGAGAGTGGCTCTATTAGGAAGCATGGTATTGTTGGAATAAGTGTGTCTTTGCTGTGTCACTGTGGATGGGCTTTGGAGTCTAAGATGCTCAAGCCATGTCCAGTATCGCACTTTTCTTCCTGATGCTTGCTGATCCAGTTGTAGAACTCTGCTTCCTCTTCAGCATCATGTCTGCCTGTCTGCTTCCATGCTTCTCTCCATGATGAGAATGAACTGTAAGCCAGCTCCAATTAAATATTTCCTTATAAGTTGACACATTCAAGGTATCTCTTCCCAGCAATAGAAACCCTAACTAAGACAACATTTGATGCATTTACTTCTCAATATCAGAGCAACAGGAAATGCTAGTATTGACTGTATCCCAAATGTGGCAATTCTGTCTGTGTGAAGTCCAGATGTAACTGGGCATTTAGTGGTCTTGGCTAGATTAGGAACTTCCTTGTGGGGGGAGTAGTGGTTGACAAGGTAGGCAAAAGCCTTTCTTCACAGAAGCAAACACTTTGGGGATTTCTTAGAAAAGCCAACTCCCAGGCCTCATCTTGTTTCTGCTGTTATTTTCTGAATTTAGATAAAACTCCCATGCACACATACACTGAAAGATGTGTACTGGCAAGATCATCACAGCCTGCATCTCCATCTCCAGCAGTCATTCCCTTTTTAAATGTATGTGTAGGACTTCCACAACTCTTGAGTTTTCAAAAGAAGGTGGAGTTTGGATTTGAACAGAGAACTTGTCATGCATAGATGGTGGTAACCATTTCAGTGTATCTTAAATACTTATTGAACCAAGCAAGCATGTGAACTGACTCAGTCTCTGAGCCACTCTTGCTTACATTAATCTAAAGTCATTCCTACAGAAAAGGTAGCATAATAAGTGGAAATTACTGAGCTCTCGCCCCAGTGATGCCAACCACACATCAGGTTGTAAAATCTCTACTGTGGAAGGAGCACTTCCTACACACGTACCTTGTCCATACACTCAGAGGATAAAATGTCCCCCAGGCACTGAGGATTTAAACTATCTTTATAGTTTTATATATTTTTTATTTTTGTAATGTGTATAATTGGCATGTATGTATGTAAGTGCACTACATATGTGCAGTATCTGTGGAGGCTAGAAGAAGGCATCAGATGCCCTGGAACTGGAGTCATATATGGTTAGGAACTACACCATGTAGGTACTGGAAACCAAATCCAGGTCCTCTGGAAGAGCAGTAAATGTTCTTAACCACTAAGCCTTCTCTCTAGTCTCTGACCTTGAAGATTTATTTATTTATTTAGTATATATATATATATATATATATATATATATATATCAATGCAAAAGTAGCTTCCTGTAGGCTAGAATATAGTTGGTCTATCTTCTAAGCATACATTTCAAATTAAAATTACATGGCTTGCCCCCTTCCTATCCTCTCTCCAGCCCCTCCCATGTCTCCTCCCTCCCACCTCTCCTATAAGTCCTCTCCAGTCTCAAATTAATAACACACCCCTTTTACAATATAGCATCAAAGGCAATGGAATATCTTAGAATAAAGTTAACTAAGAAGGTAAAAGGCTTCCGTAGAGAAGACTTCAAATTTCTGAAGAAACAAATTGAGGAAAATACTAGAAAATGAAAAGATACACTGTGTTCATAGATTGGTAGAATTAATGTTGTGAAAAATGACCATCCTCCCAAAGGGACTCAGTGCAGTCTCCATCAAAGTGCCACCAACATTCTTCATGGAAGGATGAAAAAAAAAATCCTAACATTCAATAGATATCCCACACATTCCTGAGGTGGAGAGAGAGCAACCTAATAATAGGAGAGGAATTGCCACTTCAGACTTCAAGATATATTTTAGAGCTACAGTAATAAAAACCAATATGATGCTGTTTCAAAAAAAAAAAAAAGACATGTAGACTAATGTGAAACACAAGGCTCAAACCTTCATACATATAACTACAACCATTTGCTATTTGATAAAGAACAAAAACAAAAGCCAAGCACACACCTATACACACACTCATACACACATACACACACACACTCACATACACCCCACTGGAGAAAAAAAAGTGTCTTTAATGAATGGTGTGAGGAACAAGATGTCCACACTCAGAACAAACATTAACTCCAGATGGATCAACGACATCATTTTGAAACCTGAAATGCCTAAACTGCCAGAATAAAATGTAGGCAAATCTCTGTAGAATACGGTGTACTTTACCTTGTAAAATAAGGAAGAACTTTCTGAACAGGACTCCATTTGCTCAAGAATCAAGGCTAACAATTGACAAGCGGGGGGGGGGGGCATGAACAAGAAGGCTCCTGTGTAGATAAGGAAACAACCCTGTGAAGAGAAACCACAGAGTGGGAGACCATCTTTGCCAGCTATACCCCTGACAGAAAGTTAATATTCAGAATATATAAAGAAGTCAAAATACAGTCAAGGAAACGGTGAAACGGGGAGCCCTCATTCACTGTGAGAATGTAAAATGGTGTAGTCATTCTGGAAAATAGTAAGAAGAATCACAAAATTGAAAATAATAACACTGTATACTATTCCTTGACATATGCTCAAAGGACTCAACATCCTACTCCATAGGTACTTGCTCAGCTGTGTTTGTTTCAGCTTAATTCACAATAGTTAGCACATGGAAACAGCCTAAATGTCCTTCAACAGATACAGGGATAATGAAAATGGAATACTGTTGAAGCATGAAGAAAAATGAAATCATGAAATTTACTGATACACGGAAAAGACTATATTGAATGATGTAACCCAGATCCAAGACAAACACGTTCTTTCTCCTCTGTGGTTTCTAGCTCGCATCTCTCATTTGCACTGTTTCTGTTCTGTCTGAATGAAACCCGCCAGCCTAGTCTCACATGGCCTTTTCAATTTAGGGACAAGCCCAAGGATCATTCTGAATTTAGAAGTATAGACTTTGTGCCATCCTCTTCTCCTTAGCCCTATAAGTCCAGGGTTTTACAGCCTTACCACATTAATTCCAATTGCCTAGGACTCATTCCCTGCTGCAACATAATGTGTGGACACAGAGCTGTTCTGTTGCCCTCAGGTGCATAGTTCACACTCCTGTGTGACTGTGTTCAGTCCCTCAGAGATTCACATCATTGATGAAGCAGAGAGACCTTTCCCTGGCTGCCTAGGACACTCTGTGTGTCCTGTGGGAAACACTTCAATGTGGGATGCTGGGTGGGCAGGAATGGGGAGGATAGTCCCTTTTACCTGATAACTCCCACCCCGGCACTTAGCCTAAGTGGCTTAGTTGGTAGGGTTAGTTATGTTCAGCAGTGCTTGACCCTGGCTTACGGGAAAGAAAAAGGTCTCTACTTCTTTTTTGGTTATGGTTACAAGAACCACTAAATCCTTGACAATTCCAGACAAGACTGTACTTATAGCCATTGGAGTTCAGCAGACAAGCGGGGGGGGGTGGCATGAACAAGCAGTTAAGCATTACTAACTTAAGCAGTTTGTAATTTAAAAAATACACAAAGTTTGAATTCTGTCTGTCCATATGTTCATGCTTACTAAATTTTTAAGTTTTCAGTTATAAGGACTATAATTTATATGTTGGGAAACTAGGTCAGTTTGATATGGACAATGGGATTATTGGCCTTTTTTTTTTTTAAATGTTTCCTAGATTTTCTCTAGGCAATGACTAGTAAAAAGACAAGAGTTGTTACAGTTATAAGAGCAAGACATGGTAAAACATTTTGTTCATATAAAATGAGTGACCATGAAATCAGATTTTCTTACATACTGATATAAAATAATTGTTCCAGCTATCTCTCTGAATTATGATTTTATAAGAAGCTTCAATAATATCAGTCTGCTACACTTTCATCATTATCAAGTTTGTTGTAACTTGTTTTGTAAAGCAGAAGGTAGCACTTGGAGGTGAATTGACAACATTCCTATCACTGTTACTTAAGAGGTTCCAAAGAGATAACACTGATTTCAGCAAGGTGGTTAACTTACTCCCAGAGAAAAGTACTGCCTCGGCCAATCACAAATTAAGAATATGTATGAATATAGACAGTTGGAACAAACTTTGTGACTACAGAATGAGAGAGCTCTTTTCTTCACTTTCTTTAGGTGAAGAAAAAGAAAACCCATGTTTTTAGAACATGAAAACAAATCAAACTTAGTTTCCCCTGAAACCGATCCTCATCTCTGTGTTCCCTCAGCTCCTGACGATAAAAGCTGCACTGCACTGTGTTCATGGATTCATTTAAGAAATATTTATAGAGAGCTTACAGAAGTTAGCTATGTTACAAATTGAGGCAGACATCATCTTCATCATGGGGGGTGTGAGGATTGTCATAAAGAGACAGACAAAGATCGAAGAAGTGACTCCACTAAAATACAGCTGGCCTCCAAATTGAAGCTCTATGTTTACAGAGTCAACAACTGAATCAAAAATATGAAGGGGGAAAGAACTGAATAAAGGCCTTTTTATTGTTCTCTAGACTAATCAAGTAGGATTCAGATTATATAACTATATATATAGTTATAGTTATATATATATATAGTTTTATACACACACACACACACACACACACATATATATATATATATATGAGAGAGAGAGAGAGAGAGAGAGAGAGAGAAGTGATCAGAATATATGGAAAGGAATGTGGATGCTTTATCGAAACACAGCAGTTTTAGAAGGAACTTGAATCTCTCTGTACCAGCATCCAGGAGGTCCTGGAATCAATCCCTTGTGGATCCTGAAAGATGCCTTTAAGTGTAGTTTTCTCATGAGAAAAAAGATAGAACAGAAACAGGAGTCAGGCTAGAGATGGGTGGCTCTAACTTTCAGTGTGTGGATTTATTCTAAATGGAAGGGTAAACCATAGAAGGGTTTAAAAAGTTAGATCAATATAATTTGATTGTTCTTGTACTTTGCTGAAGGCAATTTAAAAGATGCCAAGCATGAAGAAAGAACCTTAAAATTTTTACTTTAAGAAACTAGGCACCTGGATGGCCAGTGGCACCTTTAATCCTGGCAGTTGAGAGACAGAGGCAGGCAGATTTCTGTAAACTCAAAGTCATTCTGATCTACAGATTGAGTTCCACGATATTAGGCATTCTACATAGAACCTTCATTCTTTGGTCCAGCATCTTTGGTCCAGGAAGGTATTCTTGACACAATCAGATGAGAAGTGTAAACACCAAGCTACCACAAAACCCTTATCTACAATGGTATTACCTGCAAGATAAGATAAGATAAGATGAGTTGAGATGAGCTAAGCTAAGATAAGGTGGCCCAAAGCTTGTGGGAGTAACCAACCAATGCCTGATTTGACTTACCTCCCACTCCATGATATGGAACCCATTCTCGACTCTGCTAGAGTGACAAAGAATCCGAGACCAAATAGCCTAATGACCTAAGGTAAAAACCAAAAAGTACTGGCCTTAAAAAACTGAGTGATAAAATCGACTCCAAATGATATTCTTCTATACTTATAGATCAGTGTCTTGTTCAGCCATCATCAGAGAAAATTCCTCTTGCAGCAGAAGGGAACAAATACAGAGACCCACAATCAGACTTTACCCAGAGAGTAGGAGACCTTGGAATACTCATCCCTATATAGGATGTCTCCATCAAATCTCTCCCCTCCCATATTGGGGAACGCCATAGAAAAGGCAGATAGAGTGCAAAAACCAGAGGGGAGGGAGAGCACGTAACAAACAAGGGCCTCTAAATCAACATGAGGAAAGCTCATATGAACTTATAGAGACTGAAACGATATGCACAGGTTGGCACCAGGTTCTCTACTTTTCTTATGGCTTCCAGTTGAGTGTTTGCATGGGATTCCTGAGTGTGTGAGCACATGGGTCTCTGATTCTTACTCCCTCTCCTCCTCTTGATCTCTTTTCCCTACCGTTGATTCGTCCTGTCCAACAATCAATGTGATCATTTTTGTCCTATCTTATAATTTTGTTACATTTTTCAAATAGGATAAAAGATGTTGGTAGCAAAAAACGAAAATCGAAAGAGAGAACAAGAAGGAGGAAATGAGTCATTCCCAGGTGATGGCCTGAGCTGGGGTGGTGCTATGAAGAAGTGACAATTTAGTGTCATTCCTTGGAAGAGAAAATTGACAGCTAGTGGTTTAGAGGTTGGATGGAAGCTGACAAAGGGGAGCGAAGACGACGCCTGCTCCTGGCTTAAGCATCCATGTAGCCTCTTGCTAGCCTACACTGACCATGTCTCTATGTCACCAAGCAGTGCTGAAACACGAGCTGCCTGACATCATCCCTTTATTCTGTGCCTCCCTTACTCTTCTTAGTGCCTCATGACTATGGATTAGTTTGTTATGTGATCCTATCTGCTATGTAGATAACATTTATATCAACAATTGTGTTTTTTTAAAGGGAAATATCATCTTTCCAAAATAATATTTTTGCATGTGTTCAGTTGACGTGACAAAGAACCTTTGTTGTAGAGAAGTAGCCAGTAGACGTGATGTAAGGCTTTCTTTCAAGTCTCCATTGTGTGGTCCATCCTTCCCTCTGAAGGGCTGGAAGCACATGGCAGAAGCTCTCTCACAGTCATTTACAATATAGTACCATGAATATATGTTTTATACAAGTAAGTAGAGAACCATCCCTCTCAAATCAATATCTCTAACTCCTTGAATGTTTAAATTTAAAAAGAATATCTTCTACCCCAAATTCCTTTCAGCACCAGCTGATTATATTTTATAAATCCAAATTCTCACAAGGTGGACTGTTAAAGGTCTGATTTTCTGTGACAATACAAGACATTGGAGAATTAATAAAAAATATATCACAGAGCCATGCCTGTTGAGGTTATCAGCATTACAGTCCAACTTCTGCATAAGATTCTCATAGGTCAACTAAAAACCAAAACAATTCAGGGTCAAAATCTCATCTAGTCACTGAGATTAAAAACTAATTTCTCTAAAGTATATCCTAGATGAAGCTTTCTCATGCAAATAAATAGCAAGGGCTTTATCCTCTCTTCCTTTATTACTTGGGCATGTCATGAATTCGAAGAGAACATTTTGTTCTGTATTCTCATTACGTGCGTTATCGGGGAAAAATCTATTCCTTGCATACATATCATTAGAAGCTGCTCCAAGAGCGAGGCTCCATCTCTCTGCTCGTCACGGCTGCTCATCGGAATATTGACAGTTTAATCTTTTTGTTTCATACAAGATTAAAAGTCGCATGATATCCATTTCTTCATAGCTTGGATGGTGAATCCAATTGTCCTCAATCCGTAGCTAAGTACCATTGCCATCCTAAGATGAGCTCCATTTGCCCAAATATAGTAGGTAATTATCTACCATTATGGGGAAATACTTGGCTGATGAGGAGACTCAAGACAACCAATTTTCTAAAAGATGTTTACTCACAGCTAAGAGGCTAAGCAAGAGTAGTGAGTGATACCATTTCTCTTAGCTGAACAGACAACAAACCAAACTCATTTCTCACGCTCCTGCTTAGGTGTTCAGAAGGCATCATTCCATTTGGTCATTTGGTTTATTGGCTGCTGAAACATGTCAGCTACCTTTGAAATAAAATGACTTTTCAAAGCCCTTTATTGGTTCTCAAGATGTGTCAGGAAAGAGAGAGAATAAATAAATAAACAGATGGCATTTGGACACAAAGAAAAATGGCCGTCACTCAAAAACTATTTATTAAAATGATAGTACAATGCACTCGGCCTGCGAGGCAGCAAGCCACAAATAAGAAATATGGGGACCAGAGGAGCTGTTGGAATTTAAATTATGTGGCAGCTTTCCATCAGAAATGCAACAGTAATTTAAAGTTGTGCTCTTCTGGCAGATTTATTTGTCGGTAAACAAACAAAAGGACTTTTCTTGACAGCAGTGGCAGCTTCAAGAACAGTTAACACCGAGATTGGAGGGGATGCTGGGGAATTTATGTGGCTTATTATTTTACTCAGGATATGTGAATATTTCACCCCTGTCTCTATTCATATTAAGGCCCAACTGCCTATGAAGGAGCAACAGGACATCCCATCCCATTAGAGTTCCAGGATGCCACAAGTTGGAAGAGCTGCATAGGGAGTGTCCGGAAGAGGACATTTTCATCAACATTGCACAGCAAAAGAAAGAAAGAAAGAAAGAAAGAAAGAAAGAAAGAAAGAAAGAAAGAAAGAAAGAAAGAAAGAAAGAAAGAAAGAGGAAGAAATTAATAGGACTTTGTTTTGCCTGAAAATCTTCCCTCCAACTTCTCTCTCTCTCTCTCTCTCTCTCTCTCTCTCTCTCTCTCTCTCTCTCACACACACACACACACTCACACACCCCCTGGGACTTCAGTAAAACTTAGAATCTTGAGATTCCAGGAAGTTTTACTGAAGTCTCAGGTTTGTGTATGTGTGTGAGTGTGAGTGTGAGTGTGTGTGTGTGTGTGTGTATGTGCCCAAATTGAGTTGGAGGGAAGATTTTCAGGCAAAACAAAGTCCTATTAATTTCTCCTTTCTTCCTTCCTTCCTTCCTTCCTTCCTTCCTTCCTTCCTTCCTTCCTTCCTTCCTTCCTTCCCTCCCTCCCTCCCTCCCTCCTTCCTTCCTCCCTTCCTTTTCTTCTTCTTCTTCTTCTTCTTCTTCTTCTTCTTCTTCTTCTTCTTCTTCTTCTTCTTCTTCTTCTTCTTCTTCTTCTTCTTCTTCCTCTCTCTCTCTCTCTCTCTCTCTCTCCCCTCCTTCTCCTTCTTCCTCCTCATTTTCTTTTCCTCTCTTTCTTCTCTTCCTTCTTGTATTTTTCCCTGCAAGATAGGTTATGACTGGGACTATCCTTATCTGTGGTTAAGTTCTTTTCTGGAATTGTGCGAATTGTTATGTATGATCTTCTTTGCTGTTAAAAAAATAATAAAAAAAAAAAAACCAAGGACGATCTGGAAAGAGCATGAGCAATTCAATTCCTCTCTCTATCTCTTCTCAACTTTTCACCTTTTGGTGGAACATCATGAAAGTTCACAATGACCACTTCACAGTAGTAGGATGATGGTTTAATTTTTATTCACAAGATTGTTTTTCTAGGAAGTGCCCTGAATGGTCATTTTATAGAACTAAAAGATTTTGAAAGCTTTCCTGGAAACACCGTCCAGTAGCACCCACAAACATCTTACCGAGACAGGGAAAGGAACTCATTTTAGCTGGGAAAACTGTTGCCTAAAAAACAAAATCATGATATTGTTAGGCCAGATATAGAGAGCCGATAGTGGATAGACAATGAGTAATGTCTGCCATCCTAACAGAAGGCCTTTCTTGTAATATCTTGAAATAGCAGGGACATAACTCATGTCTAAAATAGAAAAGGGTAAAGTTAACCAGATTAGAATTCTGTCCTCACCAAATGTGTATCTACGAAGGAATCACAGTAACTCTGCCAGAAGTGGGGCCTGTTATCACGGCACTTAGTAGGCAGAGGCAAAAGAGTCATGAACTCCAGAAAAACCTGGGCTACATCGCAAGTTTCAGGCCAGCTACTCTTACATGCTAGACCCTATCTGCTTCCATGCCCAAAATGCCACTGTTATCATCAAAATATAGCACAGATCCTGCCACTGTGTGTAATATCTCTTTAACCCTTGTCTTAGCATCTCTTCCCTTCCTGCTTGACCACCGATGACCCCACAGCCCTGCTTTCCCTTGTCTTAGCATCTCTTCCCTTCCTGCTTGACCAGCGATGACCATACAGCCCTGCCTTATAGCATCACCAGCATTGGATACCTGACTTTCTCTTCCTGCCACACTGATTTCACTGCTAAAGCTTTGATCTTACTGGACCTGTTTCTGGAGTGCTACTCTTCTCCATCCCACTCTCTTTTCCTTTTCTCAGATGGAGAATTCGTACACCAAATTAGTACCTATTTGTGTGATGGTTGTAATGATAAGAAGAAATGATGTGTGAAGTAGTGAATTCAGTGCTAGATGCTGAGGATACATGAGATAACATCACTTGCTCATTGCCAGCTGTTTCTCCTTATCTCTTTTCAGGGATGGAGCTAAGCCAAAGACGCTCAGTCTTCTGGATCCTGGATTTGCTGAGTCCCTTCAGGTGCCACCAACAACACCATGAGATGTTTCTGTTTCTGTGCTGTTCTGTTTTCCGAGTTTCTGGTTACTCACGTCAACCAGTGTCTGACAATAGTAAGTAGAAATTGTGGAAATAAGGAGTTCATAAGTTTTTAATTAGACCATTCTCATGATGAAATCACACGCCATCGGTGTGTCATCCTGCCCAGGAGTACTCCTTAGTCCAGCGTGTATGTGCCACCTTCCTATCAGTCACTCCATAGCACCAAAACCTACAAGATTAACTATTACGGTATTACTGCCTTGTACTCATAAGCCTATGTTTCAGTTAATGATGGCTACAGAGGCGAGACAGGCAACATTGCCAGTTGGAATACACCACACTTCTGTGAAGCTGTAAAGTGTTTTTCTTCACATGAAAATACAAAAGCTCTTGAATTAGGAAAGTCTGAAAAGACTGAGGTTGCTAGGATCTGTAGTAAGAACAGAGCTTTAATCCATGAAAGTGCAAAGCAAGAGTGTGAATCTGTGCAAGTTTTGCAGTCCTAATAAACTGCAAAAGTTGTAACCACAGTGACAGATGTTTGACTAAAAGGGAAGGGTCATTGAGTTCATGTGAACATATGTAGAGAGGGGGAACTGTTACAGATGATTCTATCCATGGTTTGTAGGGTGGTACCACTGTGTAAAGGGTGGAGACTACTGTACCTAATTCTGCACTCAAGATTCTGTTTTCTGCCTTCAAGACTCCCTTCTCATGGCCAGCTCCTGTGCAACTAAGGCTAGGATCTGGCCAAGTCTTGTATAGTATAGAAGCTTGATACTCAGAACACAGAAAATGGGCACAGTAATACGGAGTTAACCAGAGTCAGTTCCATTAGCAAGTGACAAGCCTACAGTGTTGGCTGTTTTTGTTTTTTTGTTTTTAAAGTCCTCACTGCTTATAATCTCCTTTCAGCCTATTTCCTTGCTACCCGAGGCTTCTATAAAGCCTTTCACCCATCATTCGAGGATCAATAGCATACCTTGTTTTCGTTCTGTCTTTGAAACTTGGGTTTTTACTGTAATAGCGAGAACAGAGGAAATAAAGGATATGTAATTACCTAATATTTACTAAACATTAGCTATAATAGCAAAGTCCTGTTTCCATGGGGACTGTCTGTATATGTCCATGAATGGCTTCCAGCATCCCAGACTTCCAGTGTCAAGGTTTACATGACACTGTAAAGAAGGAAGGAAGAAAGGAAGAAAGGAAGGGAGGGAGGGAGGGAGGGAGGGAGGGAAGAAGGAAGGAAGGAAGGAAGGAAGGAAGGAAGGAAGGAAGGAAGGAAGGAAGGAAGGAAGGAAGGAGGGAAGGAAGGAACTGGACAGGTCAATAAGCAAAAGGTAGGGTATGTATGGTGAGGTAATGCTGATGGCCAAGTCGGCATTGAGAATCACATGAGCTATTGGAATTCTGACCACAGAGAAGTCCAGTGACAGGCACCTAATGAAAATGGAAACACAATAATAGAAAAAAAGATTGCAGGAGAATTAAACTATTGGTCTGAGAGGCCTCAAATACAGATGAGACATAATAATATAAACACCAGCCTCTGCACACTGTCTAGCTGCCCACGGTGGGCAACTGAAGCTTTTCTTCTGGTCAGGTATATCTCAGCACTGATACTTCTGCCAGACCTACTGTGTTCTCTGAGAGTCTTCAAGCAAGTTCTCCTCCAACACCTCAACCTAACCAGAGCTTGTTCTCAATAGAAAGGGGGCTGGGTGGGAGAGAGCCATGCCCAGCTCTTGAGTTACAATAAGATAGTGGAAAGTGTAAAATAAAAAGGGAAGATGTCACATGCCTTTAATCCCAGCACTCGGGAGGCCGAGGCAGACAGATTTCTGAGTTCGAGGCCAGCCTGGTCTACAGAGTGAGTTCCAGGACAGTCAGGCCTACACAGAGAAACCCTGTCTTGAAAAACCAAAGCAAAACAAAAAAGGGAAGATGTCACCATGGGTGGAATGCCTGAACCACAGTTTCCTCACCTGTGAGAGGAGATTAGAGATGCTGAGCTATGGACCTGCTGCAGGGCGTGGATGGGGCCAGCATGGGTGAGATTTACTCATGGTATATCTTCTCAAAGACTCTTCCATGGACCCATTTTCTTTCTCCTTCAATTAGTACATAAAGTATTAAGCTTTTATGATGGTATTTTCTATTTTTAGTGTTCTTCCCTTCCCTTCTCTCCACCCCACTCCCATCTCTTTGTATGCCCACCCCATGGCCTTCTTTCCAGCCACAAGTACCCTTTTGCCCTCCCCCTCTCTTTCTCAACACCCCTTACTCTCCTCTGTGCTCTACTGCGTAACTTAGTAGCCTGTGCCCACTCTTACATGCCCTTGTTTACATGAATACAAACATTAATGTTAGGATCCACATATGAGAGAAAGCATGCAATTTTGTCTTCCTTACTTAATATACTATTTTCCAAATCAATTTACCACAGATTTTATATTTTCAACTTTTTTTGGCAGCCAAGTCAAACACATTGTGTATACATGCACATTTCTATTATACATTCATCTTGGCTGGTTACATTCTATTGCTATCATGAATAAATGCATTAGTAAACAAAGATGTGCAAGGGTCTTCGTGGTAGGATGCAGAAACCTTTCAATATGTGCTCAAAAGTCACAAATGAAATTGCACAGCTTCTGGAAAGGAAAAGAAACTCTTGGTACATCGAACAGACAGCCTATGGGTAAAGGAGAAAAATCTTTGCTTAGCTATATCATGGAAAGGGGGTTGTTATCTTGAATACATAAAGAGCAGCAAAACCTTAACACGAAAGAAACAACAAAGAAACAAAGTTGCTCATCAATAGGTGCTCTAAAAAATGAAAAGACAGTTCTCAGAAGAATCACAGATGGCCAGTAAATACTTCTCTTTAATGATCAATAATCATAGCTGTTAGGAAAGTACAAATGAAAGCTCCTCTGAGATTCTATCTCCCTCCGATCAGAATGGCGTAGATGGAGAAAACAACGCCAAGAAATGCCGGTGAGACATTTCAGAACAGGGACTCCTTGTCCACTAACTGTAAACACGTGAACTAGTACCGCCATTATGGAAATCAGTAGGGAGGTTTCGTAATGGATTGTCTTCACACATGGTACAAATATCCCAGTGGCTGCCAAGTGTCTGTATCGAAGACTCTGTCCCAGATGCCTGCATCTCCCACCTTCAGAGCATCTCTCCACTTGGCTTCTTCCAAGTGTTCAAAAGTACTGATCTCATCACCCGACTGAACAAATTCCTGACATGATTTGGGATGTTTTGCTGTATTGCTGTTGGTAGCACAAATGACACCTTTCCTTATTTGAACAATCAAAGAACCTAAACACCATTTTATTTAATTTTCAGTGACTCCATTCCATTTAGTATGGACTTAAAAACACTCTGAATTAACTCCAGACTTTCCTTATGCCTATAATGAAGGAAACATAAAAGAAAAAACAGGGATTTTTTAAAAAATGGATTTCTATGAAGTACCTTCTGGCTGAATCTATTTGGCACCTGCAGGCAACAAATAAGTGGTCTTCCCTGAACTGCTTGCTGACCTGCAGGAAAGGAAATGGAGCAGGAGTGTCAGGTAGAAGGGAAACCTGGGACAATTAGCTAACTGCCTATCAGCATATTAAAAATCCATGCTGGTCTCTAGGCTCTCTCAGGACATACCTGATAGAGCCTGGTGGTGCTGGTCTGGTTCCTCTCAGCGCTTCTCACCCTGCCCTCTATGCTTACCTCTGTAGTTCATAGGTACTCATTTCTATACAACCCTGCCATTTGAAACATGCACCCTCTTGGTTCTTTGCTCCCTTGGCTCTGTCCTGGCCCATCTGTCTGTCTGTCTCTGTCTCTCTGTCTCTGTTTCTGTGTGTGTCTCTCTGTTTCTCTGTCTCTCTCCCTATCTCTCTCCCTCCGCCTCTCTTTCCCTCTCTTTTCCTCCTCTCTTGCTCTCCCCCTCTCTCTCCCTCAGTTCAGTTATTTAATATTTTATATAATATATATTTTTAAAGGCTAGATCGATAGATAGATAGAGAATTGGCTCACACTATTTCAGCTCTAAGTGACATTAGAGAATATCAAGTTTATCTTTGGTTCCATGAACAACAGAAAGTGGAATAGAATTCTACAGAGTTCTTTGGATGGAGCCAGGTAAAATCTAGAAGCCAATCTGGGGATTTCTCTCTCTCTCTCTCATTCCTTCCCTCCTTGCTGATAGATATTCTCTTCCTACCTACTTCCTTCTTTCCTTTAGACACATTTTAAACCAAAACAGATTCTCTCACTACATTTCTCTTGCTTAGTTAGACCCTTTATCTCCATCATAACACTTAATTATAACAAAAAAAAAAGGAAAAGAAATTTTTACAAATAATCCAGGAAGATAATTATTACATTTTGGTCATTTCATTTTCCTTAATTGTCACTTGCATCTTCCATTTGGAATCTTCTCTTTACCTTGATTATTTCACCAAATACCACATGTTTATCATTAAGTCTCTTGCATTCATTATCAGAATAATTAAACATGTTATTAAAAACCTCTATTATCATTTGTCTCATTCTAAACAGTAAGCTTTCATTTGATGTTGAATCCAATAAAATAACTATTTCTTAAACCTCTTGGTAAGTAGCTCTTAGCTATCTTTTTTGGGGGATGGAGGAATTGAATTAATTATTAAAACAATGTATTATTTGCCTGAATATTAACTGCTTGGTTTTTAAAGCTAATTTGCATGGGTAGGTGGCCTCCTGTTGCCTGTGTATTGAAATTCAGAGTGCACACAGCAGATTTCAGCTCCGTTTAGCTTTTTTATGGATGCCATTACGGTAGCTTAGGTGGAGTGTGCTCATATAAAGACTCTGTAGCAACTGCATATGAGTTAGTGTTCTCTGCATATGCCACAGAGAAGTACAAGATCTCATAAATTATAGTGCTAAATCTGTATCAGAAAGCATAATTTATCAGAAATTGATACATACAATAAAAAAATATAAACTTTTTAGGTCAAGGAACATTTTTAACTCTCCTAACTTCCACATCTCAGCAAAGGTCACTGATTTAGAGCAACAGAAGGCTGGGATACTAGGACAGACTAACTTTTCCAGCCAGAGAGGCATTTCTCTGAGACAGCTTATAGTTTCCACTAGCAAAGGGATACTTAGCCCCTTGCTACTGTAGTTTCTCCTGTCATATTTGGATGGTGAGAGGCTCTGAACATCAATCATTTTCTCAGAAGTATTAGAAAAGGAAACTACAAAGCAATTTTTCTTTAGTGTTTGAGGAATTTAGTATCCTATAGGGTGCACTATTTGTAGAAATAACTGTGCTCTTATTTGTTTGTTTGTTTGTTTGTTGTTTTAGTATGTAAGACAAAGCTTCATTGTATAGGCCCAGAGTCTTGAACTCTTTAAAGAAAGCTGATCTCAAACTCACAATCCTTCTACTTCTCTCTCCCAAGTACTATAATTACATTTATATACTATCATTCCTGGCCAAGAACTTTAAATGAAATAAAGAAATCAGTTCTGGGATTGGTCAGACACCAGTAGAGTATAGCAACATTGGCTTGAATGTCTCCTTTGCTTCCAGTCATTGGTTCTTGGTCTCTCCTCTTATTTATATTCCCTCAGAGCAACCAGGTTTGTAACTGTTTTGGCATTCGTACCTCATAATAGAGTTAATCTTGTCTACATTACACCTGGGGCTTCCCATTGACTAACTCAATTATTTCTGTAACCATAATCCAACCTTTCATGGTATGAAGAAACATGGGCTGATTGCTGAGGTTCAGTCTGTTGCTACATACTGTAATGCTAAATTCTGGACCTGAAGGTCTAGTTGCCTACAAGTGAATTCTCATGTTTACCAGGTTTTGTTGTGCAATCTTTGCTCCTCAATTTAAAACTATTGGTTGAATAAAAACAGTTACATCAAATTACTGGAGAGATTAGAGGTAGATAGGCTTTGAATTACCTGGTTGGGGGTTGCAGA
>LR749809.1:0-57213 GCA_902729485.2 Mus minutoides
AAGAATAGCCATGAACTAACTAGTACCCCCTGGGCTCGTGTCTCTAGCTGCATATATAGAAGAGGATGGCCTAGTTGGCCATCAGTGGGAAGAGAGGCCCCTTGGTTATGCAGACTTTATATGCCCCAATACAGGGGAACGCCGGGGCCAAGGGGTGGGAGCGGGTGGGTAGGGGAGCAGGGCCGGGAGGGGGGAGGATGTAGGGAACTTTCTGGATAACACTTGAAATGTAAATGACGAAAATATCTAATAAAAGTTGAAAAAAATAGCTGCAATTTCATTTTTATTGTATATGCAAATAATATGAGAAAATACATTTAATTTAATATGAAGCAATCATTACAATTAAATAAAAAATTAAAACTATAAAGTTCTTATGAAAAGAGAAAAGCTTGAGAAAATGGGGCCTAAAAGCAATAAACAGAAAAGATCAATAAATTATTAATCAAAATTAAAGTATTTACTTCAAAAGAAATTAGGGAGCAGTGATATAAAAGTGATCAAATCATAATATACATATTTAAATTTTGACTTTGCTGAGGCTGAAGAGATGGTTCAGCAGTTAAGAGTACTGATGCTATTAACAAGATCCTAAGTTCAATTCTCAGCAACCATATGCCATGTTCCAACTATTTATTTTTATTTTTATTTTTTATTTTTTATTAAACTAATAAACTTTATTTTAAATATATAATTCAACACTATATTTTTAAGTCTTCAAAATGATTTATAATAATTAAATGCCTCTCAAATATTATATCTTCTGAAGCTAGAAGTAAAATGCACTCAACCAGTTTTTTAAATCTATTTGGAACATTGAGCATGATAAAAGTAGAAAAGAATCTCTTATGAAGTTCTCTATGAAAAGAAATTGTGAAAAGTTCCTGATTAGACAGAAACCATTTCATCTCCAAGGGAGAACATTCAGTGTAACCGTGGCTTTATTAAGTGAATTGGGTAGTGTCCTTCTGTTCTATTTTGTGGAATAGTTTGAAGAGTTTTGGTAATAGGTCTTCTTTGAAGGTGTGATAGAACACTGCACTAAACCCATCTTGTCCTGGGATTTTTTTGGTTGGGAGACTTTTAATGACTGCTTCTATTTCTTTAGGGGTTATGAGACTGTTTAGATGGTTTATCTGATCCTGATTTAAATTTGACATTTGTCATCTTTCTAGAAAATTGTTCATTTCATACAGATTTTCCAGTATTGTTGAATATAGGCATCTGATGATTTTTAAATACCCTCAGTTTCTCTTGCTCTGTCTCCCTTTTCTTTTCTGATTTTGTTAATTATGATACTGTCTCTGTGTCCCCTGGTTAGTCTGGCTAAGGGTTTATCTATCTCATTGATTTTTTTCAAGAACCTGCTCCTGGTTTTCTTGATTTTTTTTGTATAGTTTTTTGTTTGTTTGTTTGTTTGTTTGTTTGTTTCTATTTGTTTCATTTCAGCCCAAAGTTTGATGTCTACTCCTCTTGAGTATATTTGCTTCTTTTTATTACCAAGCTTTCAGGTGTGCTATTAAGTGGCGAGTGTATGTTCTCTCCAGTTTCCTTTTGGAGGCACTCAGAGCTGAGTTTTCCTCTTAGCAATGCTTTCATTGTGTCTCATGTGTTTGGTTATGTTCTGCCTTCATTTTCATTAAAATTTAAAAAGTCTTTAATTTCTTTCATAATTTCTTTCTTGACCAAGTTATCATTGAGTTCAGCTTCCATGTACACGTGAGCTTTCTGTTGTTTTTGTTGCAACTGAAGACCAGCCTTAGTCTGTGGTGATCAGATAGGATGTACAGAATTATTACAGTCTTCTTATATTTGTTGAGGTCTGTTTTGTGATGTTAGTTTCAATGTGATGTGTCTCTGTTTAGTTTGTGTATCCATGATCTGTCCATTGTAGAGAGTGTGGTGTTGAAGTGTCTGTCCCACTATTATTGTATGAGATGCAATGTGTGATTTGAGCTTTATTAGAGTTTCTTTTATGAATGTGGGTGGACTTGCATTTGGAACATAAGTATTCAGAATTGAGAGTTCTTTGTTGCTGTTGTTGTTGTTGTTGTTGTTGTTGTTGTTGTTGTTGTTTCAAGTCAGTGTTTTTCCATGTATCCATGGCTGTCCTAGAACTCACTCTGTGGACCAGGCTGGTGTCAAACTCTGAGATCTAGCCTGCCTCTGCCTCCCAAGTGCTGGGATTAAAGGCATGCACCACCACTAGATTTTCCCTTTGATGAGTATGAAGTGTCCTTCCTTGCATTTGGAACATAGATGTTCAGAATTGAGAGTCCGTCTTAGTATTTTTCCTTTGACCTATATGAAGTATCCTTCCTTATCCTTTTTGATAACTTTTGGTTGAAAGTTTCTTTTATTCGACATTAACATGGCTACTCTAGCTTGTTTCTTGGGACTATTTCCTTTCAAAATAGTTTTTCAAGCGGATTACTCTGAGGTAGTATCTTTCATTGACACTGAGGTGCATTACCTGTATGCAGCAAAATGTTGGGTCCTGTTTATGTACCCAGTCTGTAATCTGTGTCTCTTTATTGGGGAATTGAGTCCATTGATGCTAAGAGATATTAAGGAATAGTGATTTCTTCTTCTTGTTATTTTTGATGTTATTTTTATTAGAGATTTTCTTCATTTACATTTCAAATGCTATCCCCTTTCCTAGTTTCCTCTCTGGAAATCCCCTATACGCTCCCTTTTTCCCCTCCTCCCCAACCGACCCACTACCACTTAGAATTTTCACACGACCAAGGGCCTCTCCTTCCATTTATGGCCAACTAGGTGATCCTCTGCTACATATGTACTTAGAGACACGAGCTCTGGGGGTACTGGTTAGTTCATATTGTTGTTCCTCCTATAAAGATACAGACCCCTTCAGCTACTTGGGTACTTTCTCTAGCTCCTTCACTAGGGACCCTGTGTTCCATCCAATAGATGACTGTGAGCATCCACTTTGGTATTTTCCAGGCAATGGCATAGCCTCATGTTTGTGAGGATATCTTCTTTTGGGTTTGTTAAAAGATTACTTTCTTGCTTTTCTAGGGTAGAGTTTCCCTCCTTGTACTGGTGTTTTCCATCTATTATCCTTTGTAGGGATGAATTTGTGGAAAGATATTATAAATTTGTTTTTGTCATAGAATATTTTGGGTTCTCCATCTATGATAATTGAGAGATTTGCTGGGCATAGTAGCCTGGGCTGGCATTTGTGTTCTCTTAGGGTCTATATAACATCTGCCCAGGATCTTCTAGTTTTCATAGTCTCTGGTGAAAAGTCTGGGGTAATTCTAACAGGTCTGTATTTATATGTTACTTAACCCTTTTCCCTTACTGCTTTTAACATTCTTTCTTTGTTTTTTGCATTTGTTATTTTGACTACTATGTGATGGAAGGAATTTCTTTTCTGGTCCAATCTATTTGGAGTTTGTAGGCCTCTTGTAACTTTATAGGCATCTCTCTCTCTCTCTCTCTCTCTCTCTCTCTCTCTCTTTTTAAGTTAGTGAAGTTTTATTCTATAATTTTGATGAAGATATTTACTGGCCCTTTAATATGTGAATCTTTAATCTCTTCTATAACTATTATCCTTAGGTTTGGTCTTCTTGTTGTGTCCTGAATTTTGTGGATGTTTTGGGTTAGGAGCTTTTTGCATTTTGCATTTTCTTTGTCTCTTTTGTCAATGTTTTCTATGGTATCTTCTGCACCTGAGATTCTCTCTTCTATCTCTTGTATTCTGTTAGTGATGCTTGTATCTATGACTCCTGATCGCTTTCCTAGGTTTTCTATCTCTATCTTTGTGATTTCATTTTTTTTTCTATTTCCATTAATAGATCCTGGATGGTTTTGTTGAATTCCTTCACCTGTTTGTGTTTTCCTACAGTTCTTCAAAGGATTTTTGTGTTACCCCTTTAAGGGCTTCAAGCTGTTTACTTGTGTTCTCTTGTATTTCTTTAAGGGAGTTATTTGTGTCCTTATTAAAGTCCTCTATCATTATTATAAGATGTAATTTTTAAATCAGAGTCTTGCTTTTCTTGTGTGTTAGGGTATCCAGAGATCATTGTGGTGGGAGAACTGGGTTCTGATGATACCAAATAGCCTTGGTTTCTGTTGCTTATGTTCTTGCCCTTGTCTCTCGCCATCTGTTTATCTCTGGTGTTAGCTGGTCTTGCTAGCTCTGACTGTGGCTTGTTCCTCCTGCAAGTCTGTGTGTCAGAACTCCTGGGAGACCTGCTCTCTCTTGGAGGAATTTGGGTTTGGACAGATATGGCACAGGGTCAGCTGTGGGTGCAGCCTGAAACATGAAGGATCCTGTCCCTGGCTGTTCCTTGGTTCCTGTGACTTGATGGCTCAGGGCAGGTCCATCTTGGGCCAGGAATTTGACCAGAAGTGGTGGTCTTACCTGCCCTCTTACCACATGCAAGTCAGCACTCTGGGAAAACCTGCTCTCTCCTGATTGTATTTGGGTATTGTGCTCTGTGGCACAGGTTCAGTTGCAGATATTTTATTTAAATTACTACATGGACATCATAAAATGAAATATATGAATGACATAAGAACCTAAGTGATAGTTTCCAATGATTGGTTTGAAATGTTTTCTTGAGGGAAAGATGAGACTTTTTTTTTAGAAGTTAGTTTTGTTATTTCGTCATAAGATGGCAAGGCTTGTAATTACAGTTTTGCAGTCATATTTTACCTAAATATGTTGCCAATTAGTTTCTCTTGACAGAATGCATTTTCTTATGATGAATAAACATCATATTTAAAAGGATTAGGTTTACTTGTTCAAGAGAATTATGTGAGCATTTATATTTTAATTATGTTATTCACCATCACCAATTTTATACTATTTCAGCAACAGCTTCTTAATATGTGAATATTACTACTGTTTGCAAATATCCCATGTATAATTTGCATAACACAAATATCCGGTTTTTGAATCTTCCTTTAAAGAGGTGATCTGAGAAACCTGCTCATTTTGGGTTGATTTTGTATTGTTTCCTGCAGGTTGCATTTAAACTGACTACGAGTATCTTATAAACTTGAAGAATATGCTGCCTTTCTGTTGAGATAGGAGATCGACACTAGGAAAGAAAGGAATACATGAATATCAATGTGGTTTACCATGACTTATATTTCTCTTTCAGAATTCAGCAAAAATAAAGCAGCACGCATTAAAGAGAAAGACCACATAATCTTGTTCATTTCTATTTCAAATTTACATAAAAAACTTTTCTGAAATTTAATCATAATACAAATTTTATATCATCCATTTTTGTAAACAATGTAATTTACTACATAATTTTCATTAGATTACTAATGGGTTTTAATTATCTCATAATAGAAGGTTTAAAAACAGAAAATTAATTGGAAAATATTCAAATGTCCACTTAATATCCCACATACTCATTCTTATCTCTTTTGATTTCAAAAAGTTTATTGTATTTTGAATATCTTTTGCCTTTCTTTCCTTGTATCTCCTGCAATATTCAGGTCACCATCTCTTTTTTTTTTTTTTTTTTTTTTTTAAGATTTATTTTATTTATTATATGTAAGTACATTGTAGCTGTCTTCAGACACTCCAGAAGAGGGCGTTAGATCTTGTTACCGATGGTTGTGAGCCACCATGTGGATGCTGGGATTTGAACTTATCACCTTCGGAAGAGCAGTCGGGTGCTCTTACCCACTGAGCCATCTCACCAGGCCAGGTCACCATCTCTTAATTGAATAGTTAAATATCAAGTGGTACTATTATAGTTTTTGATCCCTGACTTTCTTAAGTGATAGTAAACACAGTAACTATCTAATCTGTTCTCTTGTATATCAATTTTTTTTCTACTTGTAAGCAATAATTTTGGTGCTAGCATAGTAGGAGGCATCACAAATGATGCATACATAACATGCATGACGTGTTGAGATGTGCCCCTGTTTGGGAAGTTGAGAAGGTTGGGCCCAACACTGTTAGAGGGAACTGCAGCAAAAGATCAGGAGTCACTGCTACTATGCTTAACTGAAACTGAGGAACAAAAATCATGTGATTTTGATAGAGATTTATAGTTTTGTTAGATTATTAAATGCTCCTACATCTTTTAATTCAAAATAAATATTCACTGATCTAAACAAATCTTAGTTTCAACTGCTAATTGTATACACAAAGCTCTATTAAATGCCTCAATGTTTATTTTATATTAGTACTAAAAAGTTTAGAGAAATTAGTTTACTATTTGCAAATATTGATAAGTTAAGTTTATTACTTTGGAATACTTAGCAGTCACTATTTTATTCTATTTGAATGAACTGGACCAATTACAAATAGTATTTACTCTTTCTGCATACTTTTATTATTTTGTTTTGTTTGTTTTGTTTATCCCTTAAAACCAGCTCTTATTCAGTAGCACAGGCAAGCCTGGAACCCGCCCAGGTGCTGTTATTATAGCTATGTACCACCAAACTAGGCAAAATGTAATTTTCTGGAATGCATTTGAAGTTCATTTTGCAAGCTGCCCCTGTTACTTTCTAAGAAAGACAGTGCATGCCTTGTTATTCACGCTGGCTTTGGTACTGTTTCAATTATCTCATGGTTCAGGGAGTTGTTGGGTTTTAAATGGATACTCCCGCCATGGGAAATGACTGCTGTTTTTCACCATATTTTCTCTTATCATCTACAGATAATTAGTTCTGCCTGACAAAGCCCATCACAAGGGACAACTCCATAGCCTTCATAAGCATCTTTAAAGTGTCTTTCTTATGGCTAATTCTTCCTGAACCTGTTTTAAAATCCTTCATGATAATTACAATTCCTTATTCCTGCCCACATTATAAATGTAAATGGTATTAACTGTTCATGTAGCAGATATCTGCATTTATCCCCATATTATTCCTAGATATTTGCAGAGCAGCAAATGGAGGAAACAAACAGTGCAGATCATGCTTCTGACATCAGTATTGATGTTCATTTCCTACTTCTGATGCCCTGAATAATTTATTAATATAACCTAAGCTCCCAAATCTTACAGCTTTCTTTTGCTTCACATAAACTGAATTTATATGAAAGACAACAATGTAGAAACTTTCTTTTAGAATTACAAAATATCAAAATATTTACAAATAATGAATGAAAGCTTTTAGGTGCCAATACAATATTTAAAAATTTTAAGATAGTGTCAAAATGAAATATTTTATATTTACTTAGCAAAATCTTTTCAAGAAAAATAAATATATACATATATACATATTGAAATATGACATAATCAAATATGTTCATGTGAAACTATACTTGATATAATCAGGGAAATATGATAATGAAATTTTTCTTGAGTCTGATCACTGATCACATTCTAAATAAAAGTCCCTTGACATATGTATGACCTGGACTTCAACTCTCTGAGAACTCATTACATTTGCTCTTTGCCCCCTGCTCCCCTTTTTTTCCTTATTTCTGGACTCAGGATACGTAAGGCCATGTGCTCCCTCCAGGTAATTCCTCTGCAGAACTCATCCATCCAAAACACTTTCAACTCACAAAATCTATGCCAATTGCTCTCAAGACTCTAAAAGGACAACTGGGAAATTAGTTAAGCTCTTATTACCAAACCAGCAATTCTGTTTATATATCTTCCTGTCACTACTAACACAATGTGTCCCCAAACCAACTTAGTAACTTCTTCAAGCATGCTACAACATCAAATTGTGACCAAAACCTCATGATTTTGAAGTAATAATTCTTCTCTTTTTCTAGGGTACATGTGATATCAAATTATCTTCTCCCTGAACTTCCAAAATCAATCCCTAAGTCATTTCAGCTGTCTCTTTAGCCACAGTTGTGGTGTGTTCTAGTAAGCATGCTAGAAGTAATACACTTTTCCATAGCTACAAATGGAGATGCACTTATATGTACTTTCCACCCATCAGACATATTTAGGATCAGCCTAGTAGTTTTTTTCCCTGCATCATCTGACTTATCATAAAATATTTTCTCTCCCTTTAATACCCAGCAACATTTGTCTCTCCTGAGCAAGCCCTAGTTTCCATTATCTTATAGAAACTCCCTTGCCTTCCTTGTGTTGTTATCTTGTGAAGGGAACAAAGAGCTTGATACCACACTACAGATGGAGCTTGACTGTGGAATGATGCATGGGAGAATGATGCATTCTCCCATGAAATGAGTATAATAATAGTAACTATGCCATATGGTTATACAATTTAGTAGCCCTTTTCTGGATCCACTCTTGGCATACCAGTTATATCCAATTATGCAATATAGGTTTTCTTTTGAGTCTGTCAAACACTATGTTCATTCTTTAATGGCTCCCTCTCTACATACCCACATTCTTTCTTCATACTTCATCTTCCCTTTCAAAACTTTAGATTAGTATACAAAATTTAGCTTTAGTGTGAGAGACAAGATCTTATGCTGAGAGGTGATAAAGAAATGGAGGCAGAGAGGATTGAAAGAAAGAGCTTTCTTGTATAGAAAACCAAAAACAAAGCATGAATCATCCTAAAGTGTGCAGCATACATAGGACCTTCCAACAGGCACATGGCTGGGAAAAGGCTCCCTCTCGCTAGAGGCCGGCACTGGGCAGGGTAACTGTCTCCTCCTTGTATTTGCATCACTGAAGGAATCATATATAAAACATGTGATGTCATCAGTGAAGCTCAATTCTTGGACCATCCCCACATCAGGAAAGAAATAAACAAACACATGAATAAATAAATAGAATGAGTAATAATTATAAAACCATATAATTCTATTAGTTATCTGATGGTAAGATCATATCACTGACGATACTTTAGTCAAAAGATGTAGAACAATCAAGATTGCAAATGACCTGGATGCTTCTTCCTTGCATGATAGCTTTCACAGTAGGAGAAAGAGCTGTGCAAGATGATTGGGGAGAAAAATCAGCAGCAGCATAACCCAGCTGTGAACTTGAAAACTATGATAACAATCAGCTTTGGGAGATGTACCTATTCATGCAATAACAGTAATGAAGTTGTGGAGTAACCGGCAATGTACTGATTGAATTTAAGGCCTGCTCTACAAGAGGATACTCATGCCTGGCCAAGAAACCATAGCTAATGACATTATAATCACTATAGGAGAATCTGCTTCTATTACTTTTCTAAATAGGCATGGCTCAAACTTTAAATACTGACTTTCATGGCCATAGATTAGTGCGGTTCTCAGACTTTATCTGAGGGGCTTCTTTTTGCACTGAAAAGTTCTAGTCTAAGGGCAAAGAGTAAGAGAGTAAAAGGTCCTCAGTAAAGTTAAATAGGACATCTGTTTATTCTCCAACATGGCTCAGAGAGCATTGGATTGTAAGAACCAGAAGTTGGAGACAACTTCTATGAAACAATGTCATCTGGAGATGACACAGCTGCTATACACATTGTCTTAGTTAGGGTTTTCCTGCTGTGAACAGACACCATGACCACAGCAATTCATATAAAAAACAACATTTAATTGGGGCTGGTTTACAGATTCAGAGGTTCAGTCCAGTACCATCAAGGTGGAAGCATAGCAGCATTCAGGCAGGCATGGTGCAGAAGGATCTGAGAGTTCTACGCCTTCATCCAAAGGCTGCTATTGGAAGACTGACTTTCAGTCTTCAGACTGACTCAACTAGGGTGAGAGTCTTAAGCCCACACCCACAGTGACACACCTATGCCAACCAGGTCACACCCATTCCAACAAGGCCACACCTCCAAATGGTGCCACTCCCTGGCCCAAGAATCTACAAACCATCACACACATGAACTCACATCACATCATCTCTGTTTGCTGGCACAAGATTTAGCTAGTCAACATTAAAGTATGCTTCAGTTAGAAGCTCAAGCTCTCAAGTTCCCACAGCTTGCTGAAGAGCTATTAGTAGCTGATGGCTTCTGAAAGAAGAAAACTCATTTTTATATACTTTTATTTTCTTGAGATTATTACTACATTGTCCTCATCCCCCACCTCTTCTCTAATCCAAAGCAGTGCTTTTCAATCTTTCTACTTCTATGGCCCTTTAAGACAGTTCCTCAGGTTGTGGTGACCCCAACCATAAAGTTATATTTGTTTCTCCCTCGTGGCTATAATGTTGATGCTGTAATTGGTTGTAGTGTAAATATCTGTATTTACTGATGGTCTTAAATGATCTCTGTCAAAGGGTTATGACTCTCACAGTAATCCTCCAGGTTGTGGTCCTCGGCAGGCTTCATTGGATGGCTCCATAAACTCATACAGGCAAAGATAACTGGGCTTAGTGTGTCATGAAAAATAAAATGAACAAGAGGAGATGAAGGTTTAGGAGGATTGGTGTCTTAGTCAGGGTTTCTATTCCTGGATAAAACATCATGACCAAGAACTAGTTGGGGAGGAAAGGGTTTATTCAGCTTACACTTCCATACAGCTGTTCATCATCAAAGGAAGTCAGGACTGGAACTCAAGCAGGTCAGAAAGCAGGAGCTGATGCAGAAGCCATGGAGGGATGTTCTTTACTGGCTTGCTCAGCCTGCTCTCTTATAGAACCCAAGACTTCCAGCCCAGAGATGGTCCCACCCACAAGGGGCCCTCCCCCTTGACCACTAATTGAGAAAATGCCCCACAGCTAGATCTCATGGAGGCACTTCCCCAACTGAAGCTCCTTTCTTTGTGATAACTCCAGCCTGTGTCAAGTTGACACTCAAAACCAGCCAGTACAATTGGAGACAGGGAATTGGGAGATGAATATAATCAAAATATGTTATGTGCATATATGACATTCTCAAAGTATAATAAAAATATTTTTAAAAGCTTCACAGTATTTTATGCTATTGGACAGAATTCCTGTATAAGTAGAAGTAGTAATATAGCTAAGAGATAGAGTGCATCACTCTCAAATCCTCAAGACTGTTTTGCTTAGCATAGGAAAGACCAAATTTAAACCTCAGTACAGTAGCTACATATCCCCCAAAAGATATTAATTAATGCCATTTGATAGTAACATTGATTTGGATATTTTAAGTGATGTATTGAGCTCAACACGTGGGCAAATCCTTAACATTGTGATTCTATTTAAAATTGGTATTATTTTCATTGATATGGTAATTTTATAATGTACACATTGAAACATCACACTGTAATCCCCACCTGTCTCTCTGAGATACATGCAGGGTGCAAGACACCCTGAGTCCTAGACACTACTACGACGAGTAAGTAAGTGCTAGAAAGATGGAAGAGAAAAGGAATCAAATGGTGTGTGCACAATGAAGAGGTGGAACCAGATTAGGAGCAGCCTTATATGAATACCCTGTACTGTCACCAGAGGCCATTGTGAGGTTCTGGCCCATGCTGCTGCCAAGGGTCTGCAGTAGCAAAGGCCTCTGTTGATGTCTGTGGCCCATGTTACCACCAATGTCCAAGCAGATGTCCCTGGTTGCCACCAGTAGCCAGGGAGGTTCAGCTGGCCCTGTCCCTTGCTGACTGTTTCATTGGGTGAGCTGACCCTGTCCCTCACCAGGACAGTGCTGGAGAGCTGGCCCTGGTGGTAGGATCACAGGATAGCTCAGACTAACCAACTCAGCTACTACTCAAGCCCAGATTCAGAGCTTTGAGTTGTCCCACCCCAACATTTACCCCATCTATGAACTGATGGAGATTGTGAAAGGCTACTTCTGTAGATCCAAAGTGGCATGGTCTCCATGACTCAGGGTATCAGCAGGATATCTGAGAAGAGTCCTTATAAGAAGCCAGTATTGGTTGTGTAGCAGAAGCCAGAGGCCTCCACATTGACCAATGACTCAAGGCAATGAACGCTTACAAGTAAAGATATTTAGGTGAAAATGCATATTCTATGATAAACAGATACACCAGAGTTTCCAAGGAAAGATGTTTTTTATTTCTTTGTTTGTTTAATTTGTTTTCTTTGGGTGTTGGCTGCAAGGGTAGAGAGCAGGCATGGAGGGACAGGAAAATGAATGGGATTGGAGTACATTTTGGGAAATTCACAAAAAAATCAATACAAAGTTAAAAAAGAAACATCACAGTGTATCTCATGTATATAAATTATTATAAATTATCAATTAAAAATAAAAATATGCAATTGTTTTCTTTGGGGATTGATTATTGATATAACTGTTTTTATCCTAGGGGAATTCAATTTATACTTTACTTAGCCAAATTACTCAGTATATTTTGTATGAAAAGAAAAAAAAAAAAAAAAAAAAGATTTAGAGCTACTTACCAAGACCTACCTCCTATGAGAAAGTGAGTTAGCAAAACCTTCCTCCTATGAAGAAATGAATTAGCTCTGTATTAGAGGGTGCATATAGATCAAAGTCTGAATTTCTTCTGCCTGAATGTCTGATATCTAAAGCAGAAGGATACCTATAGAACAATATTCCCTATCAGAATTGCAACTACCTGTCAACAACTTCACCTATGGTTTGACTGTTGTCTAGTACATTAGAAAAGCTTACTTGGACATCTAACATTTATAAGTATATAGAAATTCATAAATATCAATTATTCCAGGTTCACAAAAACTAAACATCCAGGAATTGGAGCACAGAAAAATGTAACACTTTTAGAAATGCCTTCTGGATTTTTAATAGTAGCTCCTCAAGTTTTATGGAATAATGACATAAAATATCTTAAATACACTATAAATCACAAGACCAGTAATTTTAAGGATTTAAGATAAACTCTGAGATCTCTGCAATAAAATAAATTTAATTTTACTTTATGAACAAAAGTCCAGGAATAAATTGAACCTTTGTGAGGAGGCTAATATGACTCATAGGCCTGGCACATTTATTCACTGCAAATCACACAGACTTTTGTTTTACTACAAAAGAAATAAGAACTTATGTTTTTAAAGGAAGTATAAACAATGAACTAATATTTGCATTGTAATTTAAAATTGTTAGACTCTCATTATGTGGTATTAATAGTCCAGTTTAAAATTTTAAGATTAAAACAAGAAAACACAAACAAGTTCGACAAGCTGATATTGAGAACACAAGCATGAGTGTGACAGCTGATATTGAGAACACAAGCATGAGTGTGACAAGCTGATATTGAGAACACAAGCATGAGTGTGACAAGCTGATATTGAGAAAACAAGCATGAGTGTGACAAGCTGTTATTGAGAAAACAAGCATGAGTGTGACAAGCTGATATTGAGAACACAAGCATGAGTGTGACAAGCTGATATTGAGAACACAAGCATGAGTGTGACAAGCTGATATTGAGAACACAAGCATGAGTGTGACAAGCTGATATTGAGAACACAAGCATAAGTGTGAGAAGCTGATATTGAGAACACAAGCATGAGTGTGAGAAGCTGATATTGAGAACACAAGCATGAGTGTGAGAAGCTGATATTGAGAACACAAACATGAGTGTGACAAGCTGATATTGAGAACACAAGCATGAGTGTGACAGCTGATATTGAGAACACAAACATGAGTGTGACAAGCTGATATTGAGAACTGGAACTACAAGCTTCATTTGAGCACATTCTTTAATTATTTTCAGACAGGTGATGAAAACTTTTTGATGCCAATATTTAAGTAGTTATATATTGTAAAATAGGATCAAATAGGGATATGTATATATATATATATATATATATATATATGTGTGTGTGTGTGTGTGTGTGTGTGTATTTGTTTGTATATATCATTTTTATATATTAAAACATGCTAAAATGATCTAAGTAGCATTTCTCTAGCACAGAATATTTAAAATGATCTGAGCTCTGTTTTGTTTTATTTTGTTTTTACTAACTTTTTTAATTATAAGCAATTTGTTGGATGTTAATGAACAAATTACATATGTTAAATCTATTTCTGTCTGTTGATGGTCTCTTTATGCAATCTAATTAATGATTTGGATGTCATATTTGAGAGTTCACTGTCATATGAACTGTATTTTATTGTTTTTTATAAAAAAGTACATTATAACTCACATTTAAATCATGCTGTATTACAATAGGACATGCCTCACAAACTAAAGAAGCTCTTAGTCTAACTTAAAAAGTATAGTTTAATCAGAAAATACACTTAACTCCCATTAAATTTTGTTAAAGTTGTCGAGCCTTCATCTACATCCAGGAAAGTAGAACATATAATCAGGTTTTAATATTTTCTCAAAAATATTATTTCTACCCATAAACAAAGGAGTCTTGTTTTTGAATCAAGAACATTACTTTTAGTCAAATACCCTTGTTTTCTGTTTATTATCTTGAATTTAATATTCTATAATGTTTTAATAAAAAGTTTTTAACATCTTTTTTGGCCATAAATTGTGATATATTTTTGATTGTATTACAGATGATATTTACTTGTAAGAAAGTGTTTCAAGTTCAAATTTTAACTGTTTTACAAATATGTATTATTGTTAAATTTTGGAACATCAACACTACTGATTTTGGGACAATTATTAAAACATCTGTATGTATATATATATATATATATATATATATATATATGTGTGTGTGTGTGTGTGTGTGTGTGTGTGTGTGTGTGTGTGTGTGTGTATGATTTTTATATATACATATGTGAATTTAAAACTTTTGGAAAGCAAAAAATATTGAAGTGTATCAAGTTTTTGTAAGTAGGTTTATCTCAAACAAAAATACCCATACATGAATGAGTACTTATATCAAATGTAGGAGTGTTTTAGTGGAATGTGAAACTGGGCAGGAGTGGGTATGTATTTATATGTTTAATGTCTGAAATATTCTTTGTATTTTATTTTTGCCAATTGCCCTGCAAGCCATTCATTATATTTTATTTGGAAAGCCTGTGTTTGATCTTTGCTAAGGTTTTCTCTGAAGCTTTACTTAATAAAACAACAAATAATTTACTGTCTTGAAGCCAAACACATGGTCTGTGATATATATATATATATATATATATATATATATATATATATATATATATATCTTTGTGTGTGTGCATACATATATATATATACATGTGTGTGTGTGTGTGTGTGTGTGTGTGTGTGGTACATATATGCATATATATCACTAACTGTACCTATTATTTTTACTGCTTATATTTAAAAATATACTATTAAAAACACTTTATGGCTGATCAAATGAAAATAGAAGTTCGGGAGTAAATGTGTTAACTTGCCATCTTCGCAAATGCATATATTTTCTAAGTGTGCACAAAAAACTGGTATGATTTGAATTCTCAGAAAGAATAAACTGAGAATATTAGAAGAAATTAAGAATATGAAACACAAAAGCCTATAAACAAATCACATAAGGTTTCAATGAAATCAGCAAAGGAAGGGTAAGTTACATGTCTGTGCGTACCACAATGCAGAGTTAATATATTATTTTTAATATATAATTTTGCCCAAATTTTATTTCTTGTATTCATACAAAGCTGTGAATATACAAGTGTGGTTTACTTAAGTAACCAATTGTATTGACAAATACTTGCAGAACAGATTATTGCATGGCATCATAAAGTTGTTCTATATACTTATGTAGCTTTTGGGGAAAAAATTACTTAATTTCATTCCATGAAAAGGAAATTTTACTTTTAAGATATAAGGTTCAAATTCATAAAAATCACCTATACATTAAATTCCATGAAAGTAAAAGTGCCTCTGCTTGGTGGGTACACAAACATGAAAATGATGAACTGAGTCTGGGATGCATCCCTTGAGTGATAGAATCTACAGATAAATGAGTCATCCTTCAGTCACACACCAAACATTCTATAATTTTATTAAGTCAATGGTGATACTTGAAACCTGAGTCATCTCTGAATTCACATCTCTAACTTAGATTTAGACAAAATCTAAATCTAAATTATTAAGTTAAAACTAGTAATCAAGAGGAAGAAAACATGTGAGTAATTACTACAATATATTGTGCTTTTTAAGATATCAATGTCATTTTTCTAAGAACTTGGAAAAGAGCAGGAAAAATATTGGTTTTTAAGATTTCTCTTTTAGAATAAAACTAATTTTGTAATATTAGACTGGGTTGTTTAGAACAGCAAATCTGTTGAATTTTAGCCACAAAGGAAGATAACTCTGGCCTTATTCTCAAAATAAATGTTCATTCCTGAGGTAGAGTTTTGTTAATTTGAGCCAGATATGTGCTGTAGAGATTTTAGGCAATATTCAGACTCACTAAAGCAGCACACTGTACAATCTGAATGTTTTCTAAGATATTTTTGTCAAATGTCTGTTTAGGAATCATCTGTGTGACCCAAATCTGTCCAGTGTTTGTTCTTGTCTTACATTGTTTAGGTGTTCTGGGGAGGATCTTCAGGATCTTGGTCTTTTGTTCCCCTTTTTCACATTTTGCCTGTCCATACTCCACCCCAACCCCCACCGTCCCCTGCTCATCATTCGTCTGCTCCAGCATTCAAGGTGCTCTTCAGTCCAAAGACACAGGTTATTTTCCTGTTTATTCATGTGTTTTCAGAAGCTTCCCAGAAAGCCTTACACAACTCCAAACAGCTCTAGCTCAGGATGATTTGGCTCCCTATGTGGGAAACAGCATAGGGCAGCATGGCTCATATAAGACTAAGCAAAGCCTAACCTATGTGTGGAACTGTTGAAAGTTCCTAACTCCATAGCACTCGGTGGGGTTTATTATTTCTCTGGTTTGTAGATAAAATTGAAGCAGAGAGAGATAAATGTGAATTTGTGAGATACTAAGGATCGGTCTAGTACATTGTGCTAGCCACCAGATTACAATACCTTGGAGAAGTGAGTTTGAGCTCCATTGTGTTCTGACTCTTAAGGCCTTTATTTTCCTCCACCAAGTCTTGCTTTCTTTATCTTTAGGGTGAAATGGTTGGTGATAAAACTTAACTACCATGCTGTTGTCCCTTAAGCTATGAACTTCCCAAGCCTTTAGTGGTTTGCTTTCCTGCCTTGAATGTGCCAATTTCAAAGGAAGAACATGGTTAAAGAATTTTCTTTACTAGAACTTACCACTGAGACTGAGACTATATTGGATATATTTAGCAATATCACTGTTATTAAAGAAGAAATCCTTTTCTCCAACAACCTTTACTTTCTCTGAGCTTTTACTCACCATTACCACAGAAGTTGGCATGCATATTACAGGGACTGAAGTCCTCTCACCAGATAAGAAAGGTCTCTTCCTGTTGCTTGCAGTCAGACTGTCTTACTGAAAGCCTTGCAGAGCATCTGTGTCTGATTATAAAGCCCTGTCCCCATTCTCCTCACCACCCCCTCTTCCCCTCTGCCTCTTTTATTTTGAGACAGCATGTCTCTATATAATCTAGGCTGTCCTTGAATTTCCTAGTTAGACCAGGCTGGCCTCAAGCACACCAAGCTCCACCTGCCTTTGCCTTCCAATGGTAGGGTTAAGAGTGAGCACCACCGCAACCCCAGCCCATAGCATTTATTGATATCACTTAAATAAAGCCTCAGAAAAGATAAAATGTTGAGTGGCGGGTGGTTTTCTTAATGAGATTTCTCAATCACATTTTGTTTCGCCTCATATAAATTCCCCTATGCCTTTGATCCCTGAAGGCCTCTCATTTGCTTATCTTAATTTGTCTTAAAGCATGTTTAAATTAGCTTAATATTCTTAACATTTAGTAGTTTTTCATATGCCTATGTTTAGCTCCCAGACAGCCACATTTTCATTTTCATTGGAAAAAATCTAAGGAATTATCTTGGAAGACATCCCAGTATCTAAATGTATAAAGTGACACATCTTATATCCACATTAAAGAGGTGACTGACAGGTCAGTAATCAATGAGTAATAACATGGAGCTGCGCTTGTTCTGCTACCTCTCAAGTGTATTCATGAAGAAGCCAGTTTTGTGCCCATGCTTCTAGTGCATAGGCCACTTTATCATAGAATTCCACTACTTTTTACATGTACTTTTAAAGCAATAAACATACTTATTCACTTAATATGTAAATTCATAAATTACAACAATTTGGCTTATTTTCCTATATATCTTTCTGAATGTCTTTGTATTCTATAAACTGATTTGTGTGCAGAGTAAGATATTTAGAACCAAATCACACATAAATCTTAACATTTCTTCCTATGCTGGTTTGCTCATGCTGTATTATATGTATTTACATACCACCTGGTCATCTGAGGCGACTGGATGAAATGTGTTGCTATTGGTCTTGTAGTTCCTTCAGATATGAATATGGAGAAGCATACACAGCACCATCAAATCTTGGAACAAATGTTGACTAGTAGCAACAGAGCCCATAATGAGGAAAAAATAATGAAAAGTTAAGAATAAATTTGTAAGAATTAGGCAATTCCAATCAACATTTTTTTAAAAAGTGATTTAAAGGCACTGGGTATAAACATGTCTACTTAAAGCCATATTATTATATAGTACATCATTTCCAACTGTCTATATTCATATGTTGGCACCCATAAATATTTCATATGTCTTGAATATCTTCTGACAAAATGGTTGAAATTGCACAGCACAGAGTTTTCCTCTAACATCATCATTTGTTGGTCTCATCTTAAATTCGGTATACTGCCTACTTGCATGTGCTGCATGAATGAGTGCAGAGCAGATTCAGAAGAGGCATTTGTCTATTCACACCTCCAGAAGCTTCTGTGGTTAACCATGGAGGCCTACTTGCTCAGAGCAGGATGGCACAGGCAGATCCGTTCAGGAGTTCTGTTTGCCTAGATGCTTTTAGCTTACGAAACCTTTAACCATGATTTTCTCCATTAATTTAAAAATGGGCTTTACTTGTGCTTTTTGTTACTGTATTTTTTATTAATCTTATGTTTTAAATGTTTATGCCCTTCTTGTTCTGTTTTACATAATCACAATATCAATACAATTATATGAACTATGGCTGTAATTTGGGGTGAGTACAGTTTAGTTAGTTCCACAATATTCTTAGAATATACTAAACTTAAGAAAAACGGGTTTCTGTTAAGAGGTATCAGCAACAGCAATTGAGAATTACCTTCTTTCATGCATTATTTGAAGTACCTTATTCTAGCTGTAAGACCAGATTTAAGTCTGGCCCAAAAACATCTCTCCTGTGCAATAGCAATAGAATCTTCCACAAATGACTTAAACTCTGACTTTGTTTTCCTAAATATTTAAAATGAGAATAATAATGTCTTTGTCACAGAACTCTATAAGAATTAAATGACAATCTTGGTTTTTTAAATGCTGTTCCTTTGATTTGAAATTTTTTAATCCTGTTTTTAATGTGGTGGTGAAACCTAAAAGAAGGAGAATGCCATCTTGGAAGTAAAGAGAAGTGGAATATTTTAAGCACTGGGCTGCAATTATGTAAGTAATGGAAGAAATGCAAGGAGGATATTGATGGCTTGCTTTTCCTCAGCAGAGCTGCATTAAACATAAAGGGGAGTCATTTTATTGAATAATAAAAGCCTGACAATCACTGTGATTGGCTGGTGGCCATTACTGCAGTGCAATTCTAAACAGCTTGTTTTACAAAGTTCTTCTTGAATAACTCTCTAAACCCACACATTGCCTGGCCTGATATAAAGCTCCAAAACTCATTCTTAAAGTGAAGTTGCTCACAGTCCAGTATCTCTGTAAATTATGGGAAAAGAAGTTCATCACAACTGACTTCTCTTTAGTGTATTTTGATCTGGATATTCTTATGGAAAAATGTAACAAACTCAGCTTTAAATAGCATAATTCATGAGACATGGAAGAAAAGGACCATGTTTGAAGGGATCTATTTTTTAAAAAATCAAAATAAAACAAAAATGAAGATCAACAAGATCTTAGCACAACTTACATTTTCTCTGAGTTATCCAGGGGAAAAGTCAGTCAGTAGATTCTCAACAGAACTTAAGGCTCCTGATGATCTGGACTCCACTTTGATGCACCCATCTGTCTCTGTAAGTATTTCACATCCTATCTGGGAAGTGTGTATAATAAGTGAGTTTACTTGGCAATTTTCCAAGACACATATTTAATCATTTTTCAGGGCTATTTTAAATATCTCTTATTTAAATTGTGGCTTAATACTTTATTTGATCAATGAATTTTGCCAAGAATGTTGTAGAAGCATTTGCTTTTGGAGCTCTCCATAATGAATGCGGACTTAAATGTTGAAACTATCCAGGTTAGACTCCATCCAAAGCAGATATTTTATTTTCAACGGGACGATGTAAAGAGTGGTATAAAGATCAGGGTAGCAACATGAGAAACAACAAACTGTATTTATTTTTATTGTATAATACAGACGTGGCAACTAATTTTGTGCAAACTATATTCAAAGCAATACAGAGAAACGGTTTTGAAGAAAAATTAATTCATTGCAGAGCCCAGAAAGCTGATTCTGCAACAGGCAGCAGTAGAAGAATCCCAAAGCAGTCAGTGATTGGCTGATGGCATCTTTGTTCCAGGGACAGGCATCCCTCAGCAGATGCTTGGTGAACTCCTTGTTTTGCTTCCACCTTCCAAAGCACTGCAAGGCCGCCTGGCTTGTAGCTGATCTTTGGCAGCCTTCTAGTGAGTGGTGCACATCTCCCCCTCTCGACCATCGCCAGGTGCCTGCTGCCGGGCAAAACACTCACACAATGGACTCACTTGTCTGCCTCAATCCTCTCTTTGGACTTGCAGCCTGAGAAAACAACTTGCAAGAGTCAGAAGGACCCTGCCTGGAGCTTGGACTACAGAGCCTTCCAGACAGGTCAAAGCTGGTGCTCAAGCAGACAAAACAAACAATGCCTGGCCCAGGAAAGAATAAATTATCCACGTTCACAACCCCGCCCAGCATCATGCAACAAGCAAACGAAAACCTAGGATGGGATTTTTTCCAAATAAAAGATTATTTTTTAAAAAAAAATCTTTTGAATGGGGGAACACCCCAAGACAGCCAAAGGGATTGACGTTGGCTTTGCAGTGACAACGCCCCCCCTTGCCCCCCTGACAAAGCACTGCACGAATCCAGGTTCTCGGAGAACCACAAGGTGGAAAACGGACCCGGGGGAGGTAGTGACATGGGTAAAGCAATCTAGAAGAAATAGGAGCCCCAAGATCAAATGAATAAAATGATTGAGTTAAACAGGGCTTAAAGAGTGAAACTTGGGGAGAGGGACAAGAGCTCTCTGCAGGAAACTACCTGGAGATGAAAGCCGAATAATAAGGAAGTGGCAAGCGGCAACTTTGCAGTGGACAGCAAGTTGTGTGCCCTCTGATACCTCAGCTGAACATCCCTGAGCTGTTCTGTTCTTCTTTGGCGGAGCGCCCGCAGCATCAGCACCAGCGGCAGTACCAGCAGCGGCGGAGGCGGCGGCGGCGGCGGCAGCTGCGCGCCTCCGGCCCGCCCCGCGCGGTCCCCGCTAGCCCGCGCCCTGCCCGTCTGCGTGTGCGTGTGCGTGCGCTCAGCCCAGCGTGAGCGGCACCTGCTAGTCCGGGCTCGCCGAAGAGGCCGCCTCGCCGGGCTCCCACCGCCGCGCCCGCCCGAGCGGCTCAGAGGGCTTCGAGGGCTCCGAGGTCGCCCAGCAGCCGCGGTCCCCCCGCCGCCTGCAAGTCCGCCTGGCTCCGAGTCACGTGTCAGTGCCCGAGGCAGAGACTGAGAAAAAAACGCGCTTCATTCCTTCTTCCACCGCCATACTGTATTTTCCTAAATCTCATTTTTATTCCAACATTTTACTCCCGCTCGGTGAGTACCTTCTCAGTGGCATTCTTGTCCTATTCTTTTTTTTTCCCCTTTTTTTGTTTTTGTTTTTTTTCTTCTTCTTCTTCTTCTTTTTTTTTTTCTTTTTTCTTCTTCCCACTTCTTTGATTATTGTTTGTATTTGGGAAAGCTGACAAGCATGGTCTTAAGCCTTTTCCTCAATCAAGTTTTCCTAGCATGCGATGGTTCTCTAGACAAGGCGCTGTGTTGGGAGTCCGCGGCAGCGGTGCACTCTGCGAGCGGCTCCCAAGTCCAGCAAAATGTGCAACTGGTTTTATGGAAAAAGCGTTGTGAAGTATGGTGCCTATTTTTTCCCCTTTGTAAAGATAAGAAAGCATGTTTCTAACTCTTTTTTTACGTACCCTTTTTCCGATTGCATTTTTTGTGTAGGTGGGATTTTCCAGCAGTGTTCACAAGTTTGTCGTCTTGCAATTCGATTCGCACCACTGAGCAAAGACATTAATTTTGTATTTTTATGACCTTTTTGGAAGCCTGTGAGAAATATTTCGTTTTTTTCCCCTCCTGTTTTTGATATCAGTTGATAACATGAAACTTTTCTTGCAGCTAGTTAAAGGGATTATTTTTAAGCAATTGCTTTTTTCCTCCTTTACATTAACTATTACTTTTGCACATTTGACTTTTTTATTTAAAAAAACCCGAGATAATTTTATGATAGATATCCTGATATCTATATTATCCCTTCTTCCTCCTTCTCCCCTCCCCGTAAATCAATTTTCAAATGATGGCAGTGGAAGGTTTTTCTGGAAAAAAAAAAAAAATGAAGTGCGGTTTGGTTTCCTTGTCAACGGAGGATGAAGTGAACAGCACAACAGCTCGCAGAGAGCAGGTACTTGGCCCCCTCGGTGGCGTTTCCCGGGTGTGTGATGGCAACGCTGGCCAAGAAGTCTGTGTGCGCGCGTGTGTGCGTGTGCGAGGGTGTGTGCGCGTGTGCGCGCCGGTTCTGGGCTGTGTCCGAGCCCGCAATGGGGAAAGCCGCGCCGGAAGCCAGAACCAAAGTGCTCTCTGGGCCGCGATGGTTTTGAAGATGCGAATACCCCCATCCCCTGGTGGCGCCTAGGTTTGGGTAGCTGCAGGGGAACCAGTGCAAGGCGGGCGGTCCAGCAAGTTGGCCTTAGCCACCCGCAGCGCCGGAAGCCGAGGGCCTCGCGGGGCGCTGACTGTGCGGTGATCCGGCCCTCTGGGCGCGGGAGATGGAGAGTGAAGGGGCGGGGACCGCGGCCGCCCCGGGGTTGGCGGCTGGTCAGGCAGCCAGTGCTCGAGGTGTCTAGGATGGCAGCAGTCTCTGAGCGCTGCTCTCTCGCCTCTGCGACCCGCGGGAGCAGTGCAGTGGGTTCTTCCCAGCCGCCTCCGCTAGCTCCGGCAGCTTCACGTCTTCAGTGTTGTCTCCCTCATGCTTTCCTGGCTGCGCTGCTTTGCTTTTAAACCCTTGCTGGTGTCTTCCGAGGAGAGGGAATGGTCACTTGTACTGGTGCATACTTAGGTTTAATGAGACGACGCCTACAAGGTACAAAATTATCCTTTCTTTTAAATAGACTGTTTCTTTTTTAACCACCAGATACTGATTGTATAGGTGCCCCCTACCCCAGGCCGATGATTGAGTAGGGCAAATGGCCATTGAAGGTGGCCACTGATGTAGTGCTGAAGTACTCAGGGTTGAAATGTCATCTATAGTGTTTGAGTGCCCTGTTGCATGTCTCCATAAACCCAGCAGTACTTTTCAGAGATTCACTGGCTGGCAATTAGAAAAAAAATCTTTTCTCTACTTTTCACAGTCACAGAATCTGTAGGAGAATTTAGTTCCCAGTAAGTATAGGAAAGGCATAGAATAAATCTTAAAATCTAGAGAGGGACTACAACTATTTGAGTAGATTGATTCTGAACCTTTCATTTTCTTTTCCAACCTTAAATGAGTTAGTTCACTGTTAAATTTCTCACGTACACTGTTTGGGTTATGATAAAATAAAACCAATTATATTGTTTTGCCTTATTAAGTTTTCTTCTAGGTTATCTAAAAAAATTAAAAATTAAACTTTGGAAAACAAGGACCTATAGCAAAAAAAATGAATAACTTATCCTATAGGTTTCCAACTGAATTTTTATTGAATTTCTATGTGTGCAGCTTGTGACATGAAAAGTTTGGTGTTTGTGTTTTATGCTTTGCAGTGAAATAAGGAGGGAAGACTGAGGGAAGTCTTGCAATGGGATATGCATTTTGCCTGTACCACACCCGTATAACACTAAGATTCCTGCAAGTTGCATACATATGAGATTGTTCATTCTTTCTTTCTTTTATAGCCAGACAACTTTTCATTAAGAAGTCTTATTGTATTTTTTAGTGAGAAGGTCATTTTATTCTCTCTAAACACCAGTCTATTGCTTGAAGTGCATAGTTCTAAAATTGAAGCTTGTATTATAATTCTAAACAAAAATATGAAATTTCTTATATTGTACCGTGAGCTCATAGCTCAAATATGGATTTTCATATGGATCAGACAGCAAACAAAATACTTATCAAAGTCATTTACAATATACCATGTTCTTTGTTTTACATATATAGAAATGCTCATTTAAAATGATGTGCATGGATAATACGTTTATTCAGTCAGATGAAAACAAAACTTTTAGTTCTTTGAAAATCAAAACAAAATAAAAGGGAGCAAGGGAGAAAGAAATAGCCTGTGTGAGTAACCCTGGCTGTCCATTAGCAGGCAGGTTTTGTCCCAATCACAGCATATTCTCTCCTGAGACTGGCCAACTAATTTGCAGTTCTATGATGTTTCCACATGAGACTGAAATCAGAGAAGTCATCTGAAGAGAAGGAAGTTTCCAGTGGGATCCTCTACATAGAGACCATGTCTTTTGTGTCTGTATGCTTCATTTATTTAATGTTGACTCATCATTATATCAAATATTTGTTTTACATTTCTATCTGTGATTTCCAAGTCATTCTAATCCATACCTACCTCCACTAACCAATCCAGGAATAGTGCAGCTCGCAACACTGATTGGCTCTTGTGCAATTTGGGAGTTTAAAACTGGAAGGTACTATACTAGAGTTGGCACCGCCTACTGGTTTCTTATGGGAAAATGCATGCTTTCTTCATTGACCCAGCTTCCCAGTAGACTTCTCATCAACTTAAGCATCCACTTTTTCTTACTGGCTATTTTGTAGTAGGCTTTTAGAGAATGGATTCAGTTTGCCAGTTAAAAGGACGGGGAATAGCTGGCTGTTGAACTACGAACTAAACTCCGCTATTTTAAAAAGTCGTGGTGAAGTTTTCCCAAAGCTAAAACTACTTATTAAATTTCCTAGAATGTTTTTCTGTAATATAAATTCTGAGCAGTCCTAAAAATTCTGGATTAATGAATTCCTAGTTTCTTTTAACTGCAAACATTACAGAGAAACAAAATCTTATTTTGTGTTCTGTCATGTGTGTGTGGTTTATCCAAATATATTTAAAATAAGTTTTTGTCCTTAACATAGTTTTCAATGAAATTTCTCTTTATGTTTAAAGAGTCGGGTTCATCAGTTTATTTCCCTCCCCCTGAGATTGTGTCAACTTATCTACATTATATTGGTGTTATACATGAGGTGAAAAAGTTTTAAGCACTCTAGATATATTCAGGAATATATTTAACTACAGAAGGTGTGTTACTATGCTAAAAAGTGATACAATTTCTATGAAAGCCTATTCTTCAAACAGAATATTCAAATATAAGTTCTCATATGTTAATTGAAAATAACAATATATAATAAATACAAGAATAATTTTAACTATCATAAATTTGTATTTTCTCAGCTTAATAAAATATACTTCCTTTTTAAAAAAGTAATTTGTTGTATTTTACATACACTTTGGCTGCATTTGTGTCTGTTCATTGTGTGAATGTCTGGTGACCATGGAGGCCAGTAGTAGATGTCAGGTCCCCTAGAACTGAAGTTAAAGACTTTTGGAAATGACCACATAGGTGCTGAGAATTGAACCTTGATCCTGTGGCAGAACAGATGATACTTTTAACCTCTGGGCCATTCTCTAGCCTCTGAATATGAAGTTCTTAAGTAAAAGAGTTATGTTTTGAATGAGAGTAAAAGGTATGATGTCCTTGTGTGTGAGAGTTTCCACTGAGCGGGGTGTGATCATGCTTTGTTAACTCATATTGTAAGTCATTCGGTAGAGCATCAAATCAAACAAGACTTGAAGTCTTCTAAAGGATGTTATGGAGGTAGAATACAACTCGAATGGATATTTAGAATTATTTATACAATAATAAGGAATTCTAGAGTTTATTTTGGAGCAAGAATTAACTGTATCTCAAAATGAGTTTGTTTAACAGTGTGTTTGGTTATGACTATTATTACATGATCATAAAGAAACATAAACAACCATCTGGCATACTGATGATTAGTTTTCTTCCCATTGATTATGGGGCTCAAGAAAGTAAGAAAGAGTTGAGTTTACAAAATGTCTTCACTAATTGCCCATAACTGTTATTAAGATTATTTTTAATCAGTTTTTTCCAGTTAACTATAAAAAATGTTTTTAGATTTTCATATTTTAACATGGTTCTTTGATTTAATATGTGTTTAGTACTTGACATAAATAATATAATCTTTCTCAGTAAGGCCAGTGAGATATTTCGTTTCATTGTATCACAAGCACAATGAAAATAATCACTGAGCAGAACCTTGGAGCAGGCAGTGCAGTACCTCTTCTGTACCTAGTTACAGATTCAGCAGCTGGGGTCTGAACACCTCAACCACAGACTTCCACTTATTCCAAAATTTTATTTGCATAAGAAATAAATTTAATTCAGTTATTGTCAACTTTTGTTAGATACACAATATTGGTGAATGTTTTGTCTTGGTTTTGTTAGACATATGCTAAGCACTAAATTTGTATTTAAAAAATTGACTTTGTACTTTCTAATTATTTCAGAAACTTAGAAATCTTTATTTACACTGAATTGACTTTCCATTTTTCTGATAATTATTAAGGTTAATTTCCTTTTTGTTCTTTGTTACTAGAACAGAGACGGAAGTGGCAGAATTTTGTTTAGGATGAATGTCCTCTGGCATGTCCTTGGAGACTCCACACCTGGAGATTTATATTTCTCTTACCATGTTTAAATCTATGTTGAGAGGGAAATTATAAATGACATGGAAACACTCTCCTGATATCTGATTTCCTGAAATGGGCAATGGGTGCCTCACCAAGCACAGTTATAATAGTAAAAAAAAATAAAGAGTTTATATTTTTGGTAAAATATAATTAAACTCACTAGTTAATATTATTTTTGTTTGGAGTAAAGTAGTTGATTTTTTTCCTCAATTTCATACTGGGAATTAATTGTAGTTATATATACTGTGTGAGTATAGATAAGATGTTTATATAATTTTGATAACTATATTATATATTATATGTCATATTTTATATGTTAATGTTATATATTATGTATTATATATTTTATATATCCACAACATATTTTTGGGTAGTCTAGAAATTTTTCTAGTCAGGGTTAGAGAAAGGCTATTGGTTTCTTATTCGATGTCAAAGACAAAGAAATGAAAGAGAACTAAAATGTATTTTTTAAATACACTAGCTTATATTAATAATACAAATATTAATAATATATATTATATTTTCATACATGTACATAATATATTTCAATGGTATTCAGACCAATTCTTTTCTTCCTTCCTTTTGTTAACTTCCTTCCTCTTCTGTGTGTGTGTGCATGTGTGTGAGTGTGTGTGTGTGTGTGTGTGTATGTGTGTGTGTGTGCATATGTGTGTGGGTGTGTGTTTGTCCCAATGAAGCTCATCAGGTTGTTAATAGGAACACAGTAATAGCTTATTTACAAGAATGTAGACACCTTTAACACTGACTGAGCAATAGAGAAAGTTTCTATCCATCCCATTAACACATGAGGAACCCTTCCAAGACAGAGTGTAGATAGTCCTAAACATGTGCAGAGCTTAGGCAGGTAATCACAGCTGCTAAATTAAAGTCTACCGCCATTTTATAGCTGGAAGTAGGTGTTATTGCAGATCTCCCTTCCCTCAGCTCTTACTTCTAGCTGCCCTTCTGCAATGTTCCCTATACTCGGAAGGGCTTACGGAGTTGCTATGAATGTGTCATTTACCGATGGGCCACTGACAGTCATTTATTCTTTGTGCTTTGACCAGTTATGACATTCCACAGTCACTACTGGCCACCGGGGCAAACAAACAAACAAAAATCCACCAACACCACCACTACCAAGATCTTTGACTAAATAAGATAACATTGCTATCATGAGTAAAAATGCATCAGTAAAAGTTATCAGTAAGGAATTTGACAGGGATATCATGTCCATTTAATAAACAACAGAAGAGACTTTCCCACTGAGGCCTGTGACTCTACTAGGCAGGAGTCTTGGGCTGGATTGACAGTAAACATGACTATCTCCATGACAGATTTGGTGTAGTAGTACTGGTGGTTTCACTTTGGCTGATTGGATACTATTGCTGTACAGTGTTCAAAATTGACTAATTGATGACAATTTACTCCACCAGGTGCTATAGCACCTTCAGGCACTAAGAAGGCTACCCAGAGGGGACAAACTTCTAGCTATTCTCCAGCATGATGCTGTGCAACATGACTGCCAATTTAAGTGTTCCCCTACCTAGTAGGAAGTGCATCCCTGTTTTACATGTTGAAGAAAACTAACATTGAGAGATAAATAAACTTCCAGAGTTCCCAGGGCTAGTGAAGGGTGAAGGAATATGTGGGAAGTCTGAATGATGTCACACCACTTGCGTACATGTGCATTGTGTGTAAATGACATTTTGAGTTGCATCGCTTTTCTTAGTATAAAATACCTTCTATGTGTTTACTCTTAATACATTACAGAGACTAAGTTTGGCCAGTTTTCATTACTGTGTATCTGTCATTAGGGAGAAGATAAGCTGGTAATAACACTAAGTAGTATCACGTGGAGAATTACTAAAGAATCTCACTAAAGGATTGTGTTAGCTCACATTTGTGCAAGACTTTTTAAGCACAGACAAATACAGGGAAATTGATGAGCTAGCATAGATTTTCATCTGATACTGTGATGAAATAAACTGTTCTTTGTCTATAGTTGCTTTGTTGAGCCCTGTGAAAAAAAGTTCAGTATTTGTTTACTAGGCATGTGTGAATGTGGAGAGCTTGGGCATGTAATCACAGCTGCTGAGTTCAAGTCTACAGCAGTGTGAATCTCTTCCCTCCAAAGTCTGATGGTATGAAATGGGAAAATGAGGCTTTTGGACAAGGTAACCAAACAAGCTATTCCTGCCATCACAATACAAGGCTATAAATACAGGTGTTGTCTCTGTCTGCCAGCATCTCACTATCAACTTCATCTTTATATTTGATTTTCACTGTTACACCTAATTTAATGTGACAATTTTAAAACTCACTTTATCTGTTTGTTAATACTGTAAAACACATACAACTGCAAAAAGTTATTTTAAGATGCTGTGTTTAATTGCTGTTTCAGATGTGTGAAAAGCTTCTATTATGGAAGAGTTTTCTTGGTGCTTAGGAAAGTGAATATTCTTAGGAATGAGAAACATAAATCAGAATGAGGGCAGAGTGAATGAACAAGGAATGGACCTAGGTGTTTTTTCAATACAATGTACATGTGCATAGTCAGTAGTTTAAAAGCTATGGTAAAGTAAGGGTTAAAAACTTCCATCTGATGTTGGAGTCTGAGTATCTTGTAAATTGGTGTTAGAAAACAACATCTGAGCTGGTATATATAGGAGATCCTTGTGCACTGGAGGATCAGAGACCGCTTGTAGATTTGTACATCACACTAGTTTGAAGTCCCAGCATTAACATAGGAGAAATACCCAGTGTGCAACTGGGCATTAAAATATTCGTGGCACAAGCAGATATTACAAGCCTGCCTATTAAGGCATTTAGGATGAGGCAGACAGACAGGGGCATATATTTGGCTAATGTCTGCATTTTTTATTATAATGCATAAGGGAATGGTACAATATAAAAAACTAAATGCTGTTGAAAAGTGTTTGTGTGTGTGTGTGTGTGTGTGTGTGTGTGTGTGTGTGTGTGTACCTGTGGTTGGGTGTACTCAATAGAAGTAAAATATGGGCACAAAGAGATGCAAGAACTGAAGAAGTTAAAAATCTGTGGTTAAAAATCACTTAATTTTAAAACATAAATAAATGAGAGAGAATAGAATTGGACAAGTGAATGAAATATTGATCATACTAGATATGGTGTGGTAACATCTTAAAGAGGTAAATTTCAAAAATTTTATTGACTGTGTGTGTGTGTGTGTGTGTGTTTATTTTATATAAGTAACATGAACTTCATAGGAAGAACAGTGAAATATTTCATGGAAATGTAAAAGTAATTATTACATGTAGAAAAACAGAACAAAATAAAATACAGAAGCAAGTACTGTTATTCTAAGAAAGAAATAAACAAAGAAAGGTATAATCTCTAAGTATTACAATGTACTGTGAAGCTTTGAAAACAAATGCCATACTTTTATTATCCATGTGTAGTGAAGAAACTTAAAGGTCACATGCTTTCAGCATGCTGGACACGTCTCCTAAGGTATCATGGCTGTGGAGAAGAATCCTCAGCTAAGAAGCTCAGATCTGGTAAAGTCTCCTGATACCTACGATGTCTAGGATGTCTCATGCTGGAAAGCAACAGAAATGCTCGAAGGTAAATAACTTATATCAGTGGAAACATAAAGTAGTTTGAAGGATATTACAAGTGAAAAATAGGATAATTTTTTCTCTTAAACACAAGTATAGTGAATAACAAAACAGCAAATAAAGTAAAATATATGAATTCACGGTGTTATGTTACTAACTAAGCCATTAAATGGCTTACCTTTTTGGATGAACCCATCCTCCTTTATGAAAGACAGAGTTCCTTGGTAACATTAGTTACACACACTATCTACATAAAGCCCACATAGCTCTCAGGAGCTGTCTTGATGGAATTAGGGAATAGGATTAGTGTTATTAGAGAAAAAGGTCTTCACTCTTGTTTGGAGTCCATGATAACCTCATGCTTATGTATTTTAGTTTCTGTGCTCCCATACCAATGTTAGTTAATCTGTCTTCTCTGATATTTGAAAGCACAGTGCTAAGTCAAGATTAATAAGAATCTCTCTGAGAACTTAGCCAAATGCATTTGTAGTCAACAAAAATGTTGATAACTAAAGGTGTCAGGTAAGTATGTGAGGTCCCCAGAGGGGAATCATGTGAAACAAAGACATGGGTTTATTCAGGTGTCCAAAGTCCTGTGGGATGACACTAACAAGACTGGATTGGACAAGGTGGCAAGGACAACTCTGAGGTGAATGAAGCAGGAAGGGTAAGATTCGACAATTGAAGGTTCACAATGAAATTGCTGGAGCTTCAGAGGAAAATTTTATAAAACTAGGTTTGTAATGAAATATATGAGCACTCTTTAGAGAATGGTGAGGCTTACAGGTAGCTAAGGAAGAGAGATAATAGATGATATATTGAGTAACTGTGCACCTCAGTGTAAAAGCTATTTTTTTAAAAAAAATATCATGATAGAACAAAAGGAAAATGTAAAGGAAAGCAAGCATCGCATAAAAAACACCAACAAAATTTAAGTTTATAGTCTATAACACTTAAGATTTTTCTATTTTTGATTTCTGGGGTTTTATTTTTTTTCTTTACATTATGAAGAGAGCAGTGCCATGTGATATATGTGTTCATTTTACTCATGTCTGTATAGTTTTCTGTAATCCAGGAATAAATTTATTACAGAATGTGGAAGCCTAGTCAGTCACTTATAAAGAGGTCATTTATCGGAACCAGAAAGACTAATATGGTGTACTGCAATTAAATACACTCAATAAAAAACAAAAAAATCCAAAATCATAAAAGCAATTTAGATGAAAATGCACAGCACATTTGCTAACATATTTAATACTGTGGTTCATATGTTAGTTTTTGTCTCAAGTCTTGGTTCCAAAAGAAAAGGGTACTGTTTGTCCTGTTGCTCCTCCATCTCCACCCTGCCATATACTGACTGACAGTCTGAACCACAGGGGAAGAAGACACTTAGAAATCATGTTCCTGATTATTTTTATCCTAATCTAGATCTAGCAGAGGACTGGGGAACAAATAGGTAACTTGTGAAATGTCTCAGAACGACAAAGTTGCATCATAAGATCTGAACTCAAAATGTGTTAATTCTAAAACATAATATGCACTACAGTGGTTTCTGTAGGAGCCAGAAGAGAAAAGATGCTTTGATTTAAGCGTGGGTTAGTGACATTTCTCACACAGTTTACATGCTCCCATAATTAGTTGTCTTACATGAACTTTCTACAAAGAGAATACAGTTCAGAATGAACATTGCTGTCACTCGGACTAAAAGTGACTCTGCTTTTGAGAGTCCTGTATACTTTTTCTATGTGGTCAAAGTGTTTCTCATGTATTATTTACTCAGGAAGTTTTTTTGTTTGTTTGATTTGTTTTGTTTTGATTTGGGAGGGGATGTTTTGTTTTTATAGCTAAGGCAGTGTAATTAAGGAGAATCTGTTTTTTTTAAATTGCAAAATATAACAGAACAAAGTCTAGTCCACTTTCTGAGCTCAGAACTTACTTGGGAAGTAATGAGAAGGTCCATAAAGCTGATAATTAAACATAGTCACAGCATAGTTCTTCAAATTGTTAAGAGCACGACATAGTTGAAGTATATTATCTTTTTGCTACAGCAGCTTCCTATGCTTCTTGTGTATGTGTGCACATTCCATAGAGTGCCTATGGAGGTCAGGGAGAACTTTATAGCCAGTTATCTTGCCCACCTTTCCCAGAGATCAAACCCCAGCCACCAGGCGTTCCCAGCACCCAGATTCTGCTTGAGCCATCCCCTTGGCTCATTATTGCTTTAGGAGGTATTCTAGAGTCTGAAACAGAGCAACTGTAAAGTGATGAGCAAGAGGAACATTAGAGGGCTGAAGAAGAGGATAAAACATTAATATTTATGAGTCACTAAGAAGAATAAATTGTGAGGCAAAAGGCAACAGTGGAATTATGATGAAAAGATATTCAGAGTAAAGTATTACAATATTTATCATTTTCTTTATCTCACACAAATTCTATGCTTTAATACATAGTTTGAGGTTTAAAGAGAATTTTTGAAGCACATTTAGAAAACACAAAATTTAAAGTTCTGAATTTAACATTTAGATGGGAGAAAATAAAAGAAACTAGTTTAGGTAAGAAATACTTTCTCATCCTTTTAATGTGGTTACGAATTTAGCTATAATATGTATGCTGTATAGCTATTTAAATTGGATTGCTGAAGTCTAGAATGAATATCTATTTTGTTTTATTTTACATTAGAACAATGTCTGTTACATTTGTGATCTTATTTCAGAATTTATTGATGTTTCTTACATGCTACTGTTCCAAGACTTAAAAGTGGTGCAATTCTAGGATGAAAATGAAAAGAATTAAAAGCATAGTTAGGGGAACTGAAGTGAGCACACTATCAGGACGTGCGTTCTAGAATCCAACAGTACAGAGAAGATCTGTAACAGAGAAGGCCTCCAGATCTGAAATGCCCTAGACATGACAAATAAGTCCTGAAACAGATGGATCTAAATTCTAAATTCTATCTAGCCCAATTAACCCAAAGTATCAGTATATCATCATTACACAATTACTTTAAATGGCCCTGAACTTCTGTTCTGTCTTTAAAATCAAGCTTTATATTCTATTTGAAGTGCAGAGATACACGTGGTTTACATGTGCACATGTACCACTGTGGCTCTCACAAAGTCCAGGGCTCAGGTCTTAGAAAAATCTCAGGATTATGTCATGATTTTAAACTATTTTTGACATCTTATTCATTTTCAGAGCTTGGCCAAGACAGATTTTTAAAATACTCTCTGATTGTTTCAATTTCTACTTTCACTTTTTATTAAGAATATAAATTGAAATCCATTCAAACACATTTTGTACTAAGAAGTAATCCCAAAGTGTGGTCAGTTGACTAAGAAATATCAAATTTACCTTAATAGTTATTATGCTTTAGAAACAAGGTAACCACTTTACCAAATTACCTTTTTTCAACCAATTCATTCATAATTTAATTCTACATGTAAAGAGATGATGCTATTGCCAGGAATGGACATCTTCATAGAGGCTCCTCTCTTAAGACATGTTCCCTGGCACTTAATGGTTTTGGTTCAAAATTGTTCAGGATCCTGCAGAGATATTCATTCACTGTGATATTAACAGAATGATACATTTAATGATTTAATTTACATACAGATCCAGTGCCCTTTGACTCCCAAATGAAACAGCATATTCTGTGCATCGTAACCTGATTTCTCTTTCTTAAATCCACAAACATAAATAAACAAGAGTCTTTCATTCTCTATTCCTCCTTTGCTACCTCAACCTTGTTTACTTCATCTTATATTTTCATTAGATGAGGTTTTTCTTAGTCTTGCCCAAATACATTTCCAAAGTTTGCATAAAAGGGCTTTTTTTCCATGATGAGGTCTAGCCTCCTAAGTAAAGAGGCTGGGCACATGACACTTGCACAGCCTGTATTTCAGGTCTGATGATGACAGTAGAGATGGCAACAGAGGCTGGGAAGATGAATCCAAGAGAAAAGTGCTTGTGATACAAGCTTGATGGCTTGAGTGAGAATCCCCTGCCCTTTGTAAAGCCAGGCACAGTAGCTTGAATATGTGATCCTGGTACTCACAAGATGTGTGGAGGCAGAAGATCCCCATGTAGCTCACCTGGACAGCTAGCTTGGTGTACATTTTAGAACACAATAAAACAGGCCTGTTTCAAACAAGATAGGAAAAAAAGATCAACAGTTCTCTGCCCTCCATACTTACATCACAGCCTATGTACACATGCAAACATATCATATGTACAGAGATGCACTCACATATATAGGGAGCATTGATTTATATTGATTGTGCATGAGGGATTTTCCTCATTGTTGGGCTCAGACACTTTAAGTCTTCTCCAGATATTTTCAGCATTGTGGTAAATTCTCTGTTCACCGCACATGAAAACAACCACAAAACAAAGGCATAGAGCCTTCACAGGACAAAGGGCCCCTTTTTTCATTGATAGCCAACTAGGCCATCCCCTGCTACATATGCAGCTAGAGCCATGAGTCCTACCATGTGTTTTCTTTGATTGGTGGTTTAGTCCCAGGGAGCTCTAGAGATACTGGTTAGTTCATATTGTTGTTTCTCCTATGGGTTGCAAACTCCTTCATCTCCTTGGATACTTTCTCTAGCTCGTTCATTGGGGACCCATATATGGCAACTTTTAAAATTTAAGTTAGATTAATTTACAAAGAGAATTTTACTTGTGTCTTTGTTTGGTACTGTCTATAAATTTCCCTTAAGTGAAAGTGTTCAAAGGATAAATAAATATTGAAAATCAATAACTGTGACAGCTTTTTGCCAAGAGTTTAAACTATTTGCAAGTCTATACTAAATTAATTATTTTTGCTTAATTGAAATGCAGCTGTTTCAACATTTGCGACTTTAAATATACAAGAATTTTCAACTGAGAGAAATTAAAGCTCATATAAAACAGGATTGATTTTGCTTCTTTCTGAACAAAACATTTTTTCATGTAAAATTGTACACATGTCCAAATTAAGAAAATTAAGTTTCAAACAAAATAGTGTTGATATATTGTGTTCTTAAAGCCATCATCACACCACACTGGTAAGGTTTTTGAGAATTTTTTGTGGTTTGTGAGTATAAAATAATAGGATTAAAATTCTATTTTTGAAAAGGGTATTTGTCAACTTCCAAACAGTGAGTACAGTTTTTACATGAGTTGTAAAATATGTCATTTTCATATTTCTCCATGGCTCTATAATGCACTTATGCAATAATTTTCAATTTAAGTTTTTCACCATTATAGGTTGTGTGCTACTGTGTAATGTAGGAGAAAGAATATCATAGTGTAGAAAGGCAAACAATCTTGAATATCTAAGTAGAAATAAAATTGAAGGTTAAAATTTTACCTTTTTTCTATTAATTCTGAGGATTAATTTGTCTTTGTAATTTCAACTACAAATATCACCCATCATGCAGCAAATATAGCCAAACTAATACTTAAAGGTGATATGTAAAAAGAAGTGCCTTAAGTCTGTAAAATATTACATAAATTCTGTGTTTTTAAATTGAAGTGACTTGGTGTCTGTGAATGAAACTCTTGATGGAACAAGAATTTAATAAGAGAATATTGGTATTGGATTTCAGCCAGTCATATCCAATTGTTTCATTATTCTAAGCTAAACTTCAGTGAGCACCCACTGCCCAACCTTTGAAGGGATGAGGGATAACTTTTCTTGGGAGGGTAAGTGTGTCTGTAAAGCTGCATTTGGAAATCAGTTGCTTTTGAGCAATGCTAGTACATTAATACTTAGCTTCCAGTTACATTTGTATTTCGCAATCTTTGGGGCCCAATTATGTAATGTTGTTCTCTGTCTTTGAATTATCTTTGGCACATATTAAATTAAGGTAAATTTAGCAAGATATGCTTTGGATACTCATAGACAGGAGGATTATAATTCTTGCACACTATTATGCCCCACTGTGGCTTCTTTCGGTTCATGCATCATTTTCTCTTTGTTATTTTGAAATAAAAAAACAGGTAGTGTTGTTCTTATTTCCTGGAGTGGTATTTACTAGCATTGCACACTTATACCCAGTTTCAAAAGTTGTATTTATTTTATGTGTACATATGTGTGCCTGAGTGTATGTGTGTGTGCCATCTGTGTGCAGGAGTGCACAGAGGTCAGAGAGGTCTTGGATTCCTGGAACTAGTTTATTATAAAGGCTTATAAGCCACCATATTGATGTTGGGAACTGAAACCTGGGGTTATTTTTCCATAAAAGAATTAAGTTTTCTTAACTGCTGAACAATCCCTCCAGCCCTTGATGTGCACTTTTAATTTATCTGAATTCACACATTTGCTCATTCATTCACACATAGGCCTAGAGCCCAGCAAGTGTTCAGGAAAGATTTTGCTTTATTATTTGGCCCTTTTCGAAGTCTGGGTCATTAGTCTTAGACATTATTTAAGTTCTATATAATGCCATAGTTCTGTGTAACTATGTAATACAGAAAAATATTTTCAGAAGGAATTTTATATATATTCAGGATGATTTCAGAACCAAGCCATCAAAATGAATGCTATTGAGTCTTATTTTGTCTGATAATTCCAACCCTGACATTTGAACCTCTTTTTTATTTTATGAGATGGCGTTTTGTATTCCATCTCAGGTTAGCATTGAAAACTCTATGTAGCCTATAAACATTTAGCTAAAAAATTGTTCAACCTCTCTTTAAGCTCTAGATTAAATTGATACCACAATGTTTTAATAATAGCTTTTTAGAATAAGTATTTCTTTTTAAGTGATGTCTAATGTACAGATACAGTGTTCCTCAAGTATGTAGTGAAAGTTGGTTAAGAAGACAATAGGGGTTCAGTGGTTGAGTAGTTGTGAATTAGTCATTTTCAGCACCACTACAAATGCTGGTTAATTGTGAAACAGAACAGATGGACATGAGACATAAGCTTACAGCATTTTCCATTCATCACTCAGGTGGCTTGAGTTTCTTCACTGCCTCAAAGACAGTGCCTTATTTTCTAAATCCTTGACAACCATTTGGTGTGGTTTTCTTTTCTATCTGTGGGGTGAATCATTATAAAATTCCATAAAAATACTAAAATTAATGGTAATTGTACTAGGATATTATTCTACACTCATCTTAAAGGAACCTTCCAAACACTACCCTGTGGCTTCCTTGTGGGTTTTGGAGGATTTTTCTTCACCATATTGTTTATGCTCAGAGTAAACACTTGGCTACTAGTTGCTTGTTACTTTGGTGCAAGGAGTTGAGAGGCTGATTGCAATGTTCAGGGAATAGTTTTACATAGTGTATGTCTGTGTACAATATTCTCCACAATTTAAAAACATAATTTATTTTATTGCATCCTATAACAATTGCTTGTGACTGGTTCTTTGTCTAGAAATTATTTAAGTTCTATGTAATGCCATAATTCTGTGTAAATATGTAATACAGCAAAATATTTTCAGAAGGAACTTTACATATATTCAGGATGTATATAGGCATAAGCTACTGGAGAACCACATACATAAGCCTCAGCCTGTGCTCTGTGTTATTCATCTTTTATAGGTGTGTGTACACTATTCTATTGCTCACTAATCCATTTTCCATTTATTCAACAAGGACATGGTCTGGGCAGCCCTAGTCACTGATGCACTATGTCCAAGAAAACACTATGTGAGAACATTTGCTACAATATTTTCCTTCAGTAAAGATCTATACTTTAACTATAGTAATCTGCTATATAAATAGTGTGTGTGTGTGTGTGTGTGTGTGTGTGTGTGTGTTGAGGAGGGGATGCTAAGACATGATCATGTTCTGTATTCATGACATAATCCAGACTTTGACTATCCTCTTTATTCTTCTAGACACTGGGCTCACAGGCCAGTCTTCTACACTGATTTTTGGTTTTGTTTGTTTCGTTTTAATTGTTGTTGCTTTTAATTAGAATTTGATGTGTCACCTAAAATTAAAATCAATGATCACAGATGAACCATATTTTTTATAATTTGATGATTCCCAAAGAAACACAATATAGTGAATAATATTCTGTGTAGAACACAAACTATGAGAGGAAGAAAGTAAAGAAAAAAGCAGTTCCAGCAACTTGGATCTACTGTCCAAATATACAACCTGTAAGAGACAATCTTATTCTGAACACCATGGAGCTTGTCCCCAAAACAAACATTTAGTTAGTCTAGATGTGATGGCATATGCCTTTAATACTAGTACTCAGGAGACAGAGGCAGGCCGATTTCTGTGAGTTCAAAGCCATCCTAGTGAGTTTGGTCACAATGCATGTGGTAACCCTACTAAACATTTTGTTTTCTCTTAGGATTAAAATGTCTGGAAGGTTTGGTGATTTAAAAATCAGTAAAAAATCTCTTGAGATTATTTTGAGATAAACACAGAAAAAGAAAATGCATCTTTTCACTCCTTGCAGACACCACGAATGTGACTTACTCTGTACATGGTGAATGCAGGAGTGCACGGAAATGTGCATTATTATGGCATAGTATTTCTACTGACTACCATGGTTGCCACTATGCTATTGACCACACCCAGTCAACATCAGTTTCACCTAGGCCATGTCATTCTGCTGTCCAAGGCCATGTCATTCTGTTGTCCTAGGCCATGTCATTCTGCTGTGTGGACAACTTGCTTGCAGTTTTTTTGTAGTTTACAAAATCACTCACCTTACCATTTCTCTCTGAGCCCGAGTGTGATACATTGTGTACGTTTGTCAAATTCCTAAATATATCTTTTCTGTGGTTGCTATATGTTTTCCTGCTGCCTCCAGTTTCTTTACAAAGCCAATGTGAGTATTAATATAATCATTTTTAAAACTAATTAATTCTTCGAACATAATTTCAGTAATCAAGTACTTTAGTAATACTAAAAATAGTTGTAAAATGACGTGTAGTTTTTATTTGAATTCTTAGTATGGGCAGAGCCCACACAATGTGTTTGCTGAAATTTCTTCAAAGTAGTCCTGGAAAGTTCACTGTTGTTATTCATGTTTTCTATAAGATAGACTGGAGGGTCAGAGGGAGTGAGCCACTGTCTGTTAGGAGAGGGTTCCCAACTAGGAGATTGAAAGCTTAAGGTCCACATGATGCCAACAGCCTTTAGTTCTGACACACTAGACTCTCTGATCTCATTCTGTATGTGAGGTTAACTAGGATTGGATTATTTATAAAAAACTTCTCTTTCATTTGTACTGACTACTATATTTTATGCCTAATAAAACACCTGTTGATACTTCCAAATGTCTTCAAATTCATTAACAGCAGCTAATGTTTTCAAAATAGAATTTGATTATATGTGTTGCCTTGAGTTAAGCCAGCTAATGTGACAAAATGTTGGCCTCAGAAACCTGCTCCTCTTAGAGCTTCTGTCCTTAGAGTTGTAGTATAAAATAAACCAGTCAGGTTGAGGATGGACATCTACTGCTTGAAGCCATTTTCTCTTCACTGAATCTGTGACTGGTTCGGTTTGAATGAGAAAGTAAGCCCACACTATTATATCCTTCAAATACCGCCCAGTCCACTCTTACTCCTGGATGTTTCAGTGAGCTTCACTTATAATGAAGTACCTAATCTGCAGGAATAAATACCTTGACAGAATGAAGTTAACAGGTCTTAGGGATGGAGTGAAGATTCACTGAAGCGGTAGATTTCTAGAGAAATAAGAAAAATGAAGGGAATTCCCTAATTTGAGTATCTGTCTCTGCGATTCTAACTTTTAAAACCTTGTCTCAGAAGCATTAAGAATCAGGAAACTATTAGTTCTCATCAGTTCACAGAGTAACTACCCAGTAATGCCACCCTTCCAGGGCATCGCAGCAACAACAGGGATATAAACCACAGACTGACCCTCTGGGCTGATTAGAAGGAACACTGGCAGGTTTCAGTGTTCTGAGGTGTTGGGGTCCACAGCCTGTGGTTGATTCACATTACAGACTGGGTCCCCTGGAAGATGGTGTGGGGCTACAACGAAACTAGGATGGGAGAAGAAATGGACGCCAAGACGAATCAATCCATTCAAAGCGTCTAATTTTATTTAGGTTTCTTTCTTGGTTTTAGGAAGGAAGGCCCCGCCCCCAGTCAGTTCTTCACAGGAGCCTGGAATTTGGCAGGAAGACTGAAGTACTGTGAGATGTCCCAGCTGTAGGCAGGTGCACTGGGTGGAGCCCGGGTCCAGGATGCTCTGGAATGTCTCAGCAGGATGCACTTCCAGTCTTGGAGCACAGTGACAGACAGCAGGGTACCAGAGTAGCTCAGGTGTGATTTAGCAAGACAATGAAAGCCAGTCTTGGCTGGGGAACCACAATGTAAGTGGCTTCCTGTGGCAAGTCCTCAGGTCAAGTCTGAGCTCCCAGCCTTGAGCCAGTATGGTGGGAAGGGAGACCACACTGAGGCTCCTTCAGTTTCTGCAGATGACTGCAGCTTCTTCCTGTCTTAAGTCTATTTTTCTTCTAGGCTCAAAAGAGATGTCAATCTTTTTTGAGAGTTAGCATTTGGGACAAGAGCCTGTCTATGAAACTCCTTTGAAGGCTTATGTCTAACTGTAATCATATTTTGAAGTATTGGTGATTATAGCTTCAGCATACAACTTTTAGTGGATACAATTCAGTAATGAGCAACAACTTTACTAGGCAGTGTCAGACATCCTCTGGGGACAGATTTGTTTAGGCTTTCAAGGAATTTGAGCTCTACATGGTACTGTGTTGAGATGTGTGTGTGTGTGTGTGTGTGTGTGTGTGTGTGTGTGTGTATCCTCTGAAATACTGTCCCCACCTCCCTCATAGTACTTAAATAAGGAAACCTCATATTAATAACTGAGCAAGTATTCACTACTCATTCGACCAGATGCTGTTCACATTAAGAGAGCACTTTTCATTTTAGAAAATGTAATTATTTCATCAAGTCTGTGTACATGAGATCCTGAAAAAAAAAAAAAACAGTTTAGTGAGAGCATATGATTAAGGACTGAATTAATGGAAAAAGTAAATTTAATTAGAGAATAAATAATAATATGAATTCAGTTTTTTGAGTGAGGAGTTGAAGGTGTCAGGAGGTAGAATAAATGCATTTTCTTTGGGGAAGGAATATGATATTTAGAATTATCTGGCAGAAGATTTGTAGTAGCATAAGTTAAATGGAAATATGTGGGAATAAGGGCTTGTAGGAAGGAAAGTTCTGTGGCATTGTGTTTAATCCTGAGTAATACTGAAGTTAGTAACTCAAAGTAAGGAAAACCATCAAGGAAACTGGAGGTTATGTGACTGCAAGAACACTGGGGGAGACAAACATAATGAGGAAAACTTCCTGTTGTGGAAAGGCTTCCCTGTGAAGATGTCCTGCTCTCCTTCATGGCACTTAAAGGGGGACACTTTATGTGACTTCTTGGGCATTCAGTCATTCATTCAGCTGTCCAGGTTAAGAGAACACTTTTCTTATTAGAAAATATTTAAATCACTTTGAGACACATAGAAGGGGAAATAAAATAGATATTTAGGGTGGATGGAGAGAAGAACTGGATGGGAGGGAGCGAGTGTAGGAAGGAACAGAAGGAGTCAAGTGTGTTGAGGGAGGCAAGATAGAGAACTGTAATCAGTTAGGGGTGAGTATCTCTTGGAAGAGCTAGAAAATCTAACAATTATATGAAGAAATCCTTAATGGTACTAATCACTGTAGAATAGTCAATTAAACCACAATGACACCTCAAAGGATTTTGATTACAAAAAATATACTATGGATTTGAAGGCAAGAGGGGAGAGGTATATGGAAGGATTGGAGGGTTGGAAAGAGAGGGAGAAATATTTTAATTAAATTATAATCTCAATTCCAGAGGTAGATATGCTAGTGAAAATATAAATAGAAAAGAATATTTGCCCACATCGATGGAAAATACATGAGATGCAACATAAAATAATAAAATTCAATTTATTTGGCAGAAGATACTATGTGATTGATAGAAAACATGAGTTATACTAATTGTACAGGGAAAATCTCTAAAAGGTGACAGTCTCCTGTTTTTTATTATATTGGAATGGAAAAAGTGGGTCATTCACTCAGGTCATTTATCCAATAGCAGAGCAGAAATTTGAAAATTTGTCTGGCTTACTGACCTATGTCTTGCATATGATCATCATAATACCCTATGCTTCAGAGTGGCTGCTACCTTAAGTTCATAGAAATTAGAGTCCCAGTTAGAGCTCTGAAAGCCACTGAGTTAATTCTGTAACAACTGTCCTTGATTTGAAAGGCAAAGCTACTAGCTTTCCAGTCACAACTTGGACAAGGTCCTAGAATTTTCTATTGAGTGTTTGGTTGTATAAATAACTACAACAACTTGTCTGTCTTCTCCCCCAAGCTACTGAATAGTAATGTAATTACATCCAGCCCTTCCATTTTGCCTCCTTCCCTTGTGTTTTTTATCATTTGGTGATTAGATTACAATGTCAATGATTAACATGCATCATTTCCCCACTCTAAGCAATAAGCAACTCTCTGTTCCATGTTTGATGATGGTTGCTGGGTTAATCCACTAACTGTCTGTACCTTGATTCAAAATTATGCACTGATGAATGGCGATGAGCTCCATGAAATTCAGGAAGTGGCTTGTTGGATGACACCACGATATGTTATGATTTGATATGACTGTGCATAAATGTTTGTACTCAATCATAACGGCAGAGAAATATATTAAATATTGTAGAAAAGGAAAAAAGTGGAACAGGAAATCATTCCAAGGAGAGCATCTGTGGGCTATATAATAATAATAATGTAATAAAAAGTTAGTATTTATCCTCTTCCCAACAGGACACTAAGCACACTGCTTGTATTATGGAACCCTTGGTTTATCAATAACTAACGAGGAAACTGAGGCGTAAAGAATTAAGACCACAACTATATGGCAGAAAATCCAGGGTACCAACCTGGGCAGTCTCCTTTTCTGTGTTAACTTTATCCCTGTACACTTAGTATAACTCATGTTTTCTATCAATCACATAGTATTATATCTTCTGCCAAATAAATTGAAATTTATTATTTTATATTGCATCTCATGTATTATTTTTAACATAAAATACTCCATTTTATCCTGTTGAAGATGACAGTGTAATCATTTATTTTCTGTGCTTTATATTTTCAAAACTGTTCCCAATAGTTGAAAAATCAAAACTCTACTGTGTTTTCTAGATCAATGTGGCTTTTCTACTTCTGGTTATAGACAAATAAATCCAAACAAACAAACAAACAAACAAACAAACAACAACAACAATAAAACATGTAATAATTAGTAAAATAAACACTACACAATAAATCTGGAACTTCAGCCAAGAAAGCAAAATATCTACGAGGTTGTAAATTTAATTACATCATCCTGATTCTAGTAAATTGTTTTAGTCATCATTCAGGAAGTGCGGATTTTGTAATAACTGCCTGAGTTGCTACTGAGGGCACAGAGTCACAGGCTAGATAAAGTGACTCTGATCATTGTGCAGAGGGCAATCATCCCATAAAATTAGGAATCCTGTTCTCAGTATTTCTCTAAGGTACTATGAATCCATGAATATGAACTTAAGCTAGCAGTAGCCCTTAATGGGTTTTCCACAGTTACCTTTTGCATTATTTGAATATTGTTTTATTATCATAAAGAATTGTTTTTTTTTTCATAAAAATCTATGAGAAGCTGTTGAAACCTGAGTGAAAGATTTCATTAGTAGTAAGAAATAAGCCAGTGTTCTTTATTTATATACAGATTTCAAATAATACAAGTTACAAAAAACCCACAACATTTCAAAGATACTCAAAGTTGTTTTGAGAAAAAGGAATTAACAAGTTTCTCTTTCTCATTAGAAAAATATCTAATCTCTTGGGTGAAAAGCACAGTATTTTGAAAATAATAAACAGGTATTTTGATACTAAATTATCTTTAATACAAATATAAGCAGTGAAGTAATCTAGAGGCTGCATTTCTTTACCTTATGCTTGTCCCCAATAACCACATAGGGAAACCAAGGTTTATTTTAAACTGCGTGTCAATAGCTGAGCAGTTAAATGGTGCACCTTAACCTCCTATGTTAATCTGGATGCCCGCAGCCCCATCCCACAATACTTGCGTATTATTATTGATCTGGATCTTTGGGCTTCAGGTGTATTTCCATGATCTCTCTCCAGATCCATTCTTCGTGGCTTCAAATCTTTCATCCTCCTAGCAGATTTGAAACTCCCTCACTCCCTTCCTCTAGCTAATGGACTTCCCATCTTTTCTTCTGTCTAGCCATTGGGTGATCATCATTATTAACAAGGCAGAGAATAAATGGTAAGAATTTTTACACATACTTGATTGGGGATTCTTGCTATAAGTATTACAATGCTGTGTCTGTACTGAAACAGCATATGAGGGCAGATAAATCAGTATTTGAATAACACATGGGTTTTTATTACACATTGGGATGGGAGGCTCTTGGTCTTGCAATGATCGTATGGCCCATTACAGGGGAATGCCAGGGCCAGGAAGCGGGAATGGGTGGGTTGGGGAGCAGATCAGGGGGAGTGTATAGGGGACTCTCGGGCTAGAATTTGAAATGTAAATGAAGAAAATATCTAATAAAAATTGTTTAAAAATATTACACAGCATACAAAACATTTTGCCTAAAGTAAATCTTAAAATTTAATTATTTTTCAAATATTCATCAGATCCCATGTAAAATATCCTTACTTTAAATTGATTTTCTGTATTTGAAGTAAGTACACTCTTTTCTCCTCAAAATGAAATTGTGTGAGAGTGTTTGTGTGTGTGTGTGTGTGTGTATGTATGAAAAATATGTCAAAAAATTTTATAAACCCTATATTTGTTGTTTCAAAGGGACCATTTGCTTGAGTTTGTTTGTTTGTTTGTTTGTTTAGAGCCAGTTTTCAGCTCAGGGTCTAGTGCATCACCAAACACTCCACCAACACAACTTCACTGAAACAACATTGTCATTAAAAATAAAAATCTCCACATGCTGGAAAGGTCGTTCGGCGACTGAGTGCACATACCACTCTTAAAAAAAAAAAAAAAAAAAAACACAGTTCAGTTCCCAGCACCATAATCAGATGGCTCCCACTCTTGGGGATTTAAAGACCCATTTTGGCTTCAGTGGTCAAAGTTCTATGTATGGGCAAGTACTCTCTCAACTACCACACCACACACACAGTAAAATGCTTCAAAATGAATTTTATGTATTTTCCAGTAATTGGGTTTTGATCTGAGAATGTATTTGAATGCTCAAAACTGATATATATGTGGGAAGTTATTTAAAACAGTCATCTGCAATATGATTGCTCACATTTTATCTTATTATAAAAATAATTCTTTGATGAATAAAGTATGAATTTTATATTAATATTATTGGGAGTTGAATAAAGAAAAATGCTCAATAAGATTTAATAAAAATCATTATTGATGTTTCTTGTTCTATTTCTACATCATTAATATTGTGATTTGTTTTGTCATTAGCTAATTTCTTTGGCTGGGGCTCTGGTCTGCTATTATCAATTGCTGCAACCTGTGCCTAATACTGCAGGCTAATTACTTACAGAATATGTTAAATTAGGTAATAGAACAGTTGTTTCTTTTGGGTGGGAAAGATAAAATAAGATAATTAAGCCACATGCAAATCCAGCTTAAATAATGAAAACTGATCAGTAATGCATACAGAATTTGCAATATTATATGTAACATTGATAGTAGAAACATCTCTGCTTCATTTTCCAACTTGATTGTGATATTTGGATGAACTTATGCAGATGGATGGAAAGCTTTTATTTTCTACAAAATTTATGAACATTAAATGAGTAAAACATATTTATATATAATTTTATTATGGATTACTCAGATATATCCTCCCCAAAGCTTTATTTTTCTAAATATTTGGAAAATATGAGACACTAATTTGAAAATTAGGAAGAAGTAATTGAATCTTATTTTTACCACAGTGATTTTGTAGCATTTGCATATGTGGACTGGGTTTGAGAACAGAGATCAGTGGTAGAGTTCTGGCCTGGTGCACCTAAGTGATAAGAATTATTTTAGGCATTTTTATTAGATTTTATATCCCACCTCTTGTACTGGAACTACTAAAATAGTCATCCCATTAATGTTTATGTGCGGTCCCCAGGGAGCAGGGAAATGAGAATGACGGTTTAAGAATATCTTTAGCACAGCAGAAGAAACCGCTGGGGTCTGGGATATATTTCGATTTGTCTTTTTTGTGTCGTGCTTTATTTCATTATTCTAGCAGTTTTTATTTTTCAGTCCATGACCAGAGAATCCAAAGTACTGATTCATTTGAATCCAAATTCAGAGAGGGCCAATCCACAAGCAAAATATGATGTGTGTTTTAGTGTTATAAACCTGACTAGAAAGCTGTAACACGTGAGTAAATGTCATGACTTTAATTCTTGACACACAAAAACATAAAAACTGGCATTAACATTTGAATAACAAACATTTATTGGAACAATCCTTGCCACAAAACTACATTCTCTCTCTCTCTCTCTCTCTCTCTCTCTCTCTCTCTCTCTCTCTCTCTCTCTCTCTCTCTCTCTCTCTCTCTCTCTCCCTAAACCTTTGTACCTTTATTGTCCTGAACAATGCCAAGGACCATACATGACAAGCATCCCTGAGGGGATAAATACAGGCAGCATCGCTCATTTTAAAATTTGTCTGTTTCTTACCTTATGTCTTGAACAACTTACATTCTCATTTTTTTTGTCTGTAACTCATTTCCTTTTTTCTAGTATTACATTTTGTTGTCTCCTTGTTAACTTTAAGTCCATGAAGCAGCTAATTTATTATTTTTTTCTAATTAGGAGAAGGCTTGGGTAAGAGGTGATTTCTGGGCCATACTGCCCACATTAATTTGTACTCAAAATACACACATAAAAACCAAAGATTAATAAGATCTTTAAACAGTGTAATATACAAATGTATATTTATGTGGGTATGTATTTTGGAAGTGTATACGGGTGTGTTTAAGTGTTTGTGAGTGTGTGTGTGTATATTCCTCTCAAAGATGTAATGAATACACAGGGCAGACAGCAGTAATAAAATATTTAAAAAGACATAATATAAAATCAAGACCTTCCTTCTCATCATTACACCAACTTTTTAGAAAAAAATCTTTGGTCAATTACATATATAAAAATGTAATTTCAGGATTTACCATTCAAAAGTATTATTATTCATAAGGAAAACCTCAGTATACCACATCATTTTGAACTTCCTATTAATACTACATGTTTTGTTTTGTTTTCTCTACTCAGTGACCAGACTGTCCTTTAGTAACTTTGGCAGGGCTTTCATGACTCCCTTCAAGAACAAAAATTCTTGGATGTTCAAGACCCTGGAGAAAATGATGTAGTGGCGACATTGAACCCTTTCACGTCCCACCATGTACTCTGGGTCATCCCTAGACAAGGCAGCACAGACAAGCATAGTATGTAGATCAATGCTTTCTGTTCCTTGACTTCTTGGGACTAAGGTACCATTCCTACAATGCAGCTACCACTTGTCACCCTCTGCTCTAAAAACAGTGGCTTTTCTGCCTTGCCCTCTTAAATAGAGCCCAGTGAGGCTAGCTTAGCCTTTGAGCCTGTGCAGAAGTTCTGTAGCATTGTGATGCAGATCTCACCCTCAGTAGATAAGCTGCCAGAACTGCCAGCAAGTTAGTGTGCTTTGCTTCTCCATAAATAGTCCTACCCAGCACTCTCAGGCTGAATTTCAACTTGTAACTTTGCTCTTTGAAATAGTTAAAGCATTTAATGACATTTTTATTAGGAAAATAGTTACAATTTCCCAAACAAATTCATATAACAACATGTAAGAAATACATACTAAAATTTCTTTTGTAAGCAAATTACTTTTGTAAGTCCCAGACTATTTAAACTAAATAATATATGTTGGAAATAACTTAGTATTCACGTTTGTGCACCTACAACTCTCTTAAAACACTTTAAACAGGACAAAGACAAATTGATTTGAGTATGTTCAGAACTTCACAGCTCAACTTTGGTGTTAAGCTGAAAGGAAAGTAATGAGAAATTTAGGAGGTATTTATTCAAATTATTTCTGTTGTTAGGTATTTTTCCAGCTGTGGTCCCTATGTATTCAGAAGTCTCAAATACAGCTAAGGAGCAAATTATGAAAGTATTTTACAGAGACTTTGCCTAGGAAAACTTTCTTCTTACTATCTGTGTTTTATAAAGACACCTAATTTTTAATGTCATTTGATAATCAGCCTAAAAATGGATAGTTTGGGACAAAAGCATGGGGGTCTTGGTCTCATAAGATAATCCATTTATTAACTAGTTCTCACCACTCAGCCAAAAGATAAGGGCTTTTGTTGTTGTTGTTTGTTTTGTTTTGTTAACTTTTTTTTTATATTTTATATATACATTTTGGAATTATTGGTCAATGTCATTATCGTGCCTGCTATTTCACTTTTTTTTTTTAAATTTTTTATTTTTTTGGTTTTTTGAGACAGGGTTTCTCTGTATAGCCCTGGCTGTCCTGGAACTCACTCTGTAGACCAGGCTGGCCTCGAACTCAGAAATCCGCCTGCCTCTGCCTCCGAGTACTGGGATTAAAGGCGTGCGCCACCACGCCTGGCTTCACTTTTATTTTTTTAAATGAGGAGACAGCATTTAAAATATTTTCTCTTCTTTTAGCAGTTTTCAAATATACAGTTCTCTGTTGTTTTGTTTGTCTTTTTTTTTTTTAAACAAGTATTCTTGGGGAAGAAAGAAGACTCTTAAGAAGAGATTTTAAACTATTTAATGTTTCACATGTGAAATATATGAATAGCAAGTTTCAGTCATTCTTTGGGATTTCAAGTGAGTCTGAAAACTCAAGACATCATCCAAGCCCATAGCTAAAATGATGGCCAGATAAGTGATGCAGGAGCCTTTGTAGTTGGAGACAAATGACCAAGGCTGGCTTTACTGTCCCAGAAGAAGCACTGGCCAGGTAATTTTCTGAAGAACAATAGATTCAATATATCACCTTGAAAATGCCATTGAGAATAAGATGTAGTATTTTCTGAAGGTAAAATGTGCCCTTGATTCAGCATGGCTTTGCCTTCAACACCTTGTTATGACTTTTCAGTCTAGTTAATCTAGTTAAACATGATAAGTAGATGTCTAAAATATTTTGAATTACAGTATCCCCACCTTGGAATGCTATTTTTTGTAAATGCTACAGATTGAGATCAGACAAAACACTCATGCCCTAGAGGTAGGAATTCCAGCAGAATTTCACTCCCTCTAGAGAATGTTCTAACTCTGAGTCTGATTCAAATACCCCTCCTCCGAGCTCCCAGGATGTGTGTGCAAAGTCACTGAAGCTTATCTCAGCAGTCAATTTATTGATCTTCTGTACCACTGCATAATTTTCAGAGCTCTGAGGACATCTGATAGCCTTTTGCAAGCTTGTAGCATAGTGCCCAGTAAGACGGTTGCTGCTAAGTGACTCTGATGAATGAACAATAAACAACTGAGCTGGTGATAAAGGAGCGACAATACCAAATGACGGGTTTCCTTTAAAACTCCTCCAAAGAATGAATAATGGGATGATTTACCCATATCAGAATAATAATTCAAAATTATGCTGAAAACTAGAAAATTTAGTGCATGTTTTTGCATGATGCAATGATAGGTTAAAGTCTGGAGTTAAATTATAGTGATCTTAAATAAACTATAGGCAAGAAAAGCTGAAGTCATTACATTTATAATTTCTCTGGGTTGTATTTGTGCAATCATGTATTTGCTTAACTTCATTCATCTTATATAGTAGATTTATCTTAGATAAACCAACTGTGTTTGGTGTGTGTGTGTTTGTGTGTGTGTGTGTGTGTGTGTTTTAACATAGCATAAGAAAAGCACATTTGTTTAAGGGAAATAAAAGAGGATGCATGGCCAGTCAATTTTTAATTGAGTAAAAAGGAATAAAATAGTCTGAAAGTTAATAAATAATAATAATTAACAGTAGAACATAATCAATAATTCAATAAGGTTATTAGAATCAGAAGATCACAACTTCTTCTCAAAAGCATTGAAACCAGAAGGCATAATAGGCAAAGTTAATTAATTAATTATGTAAAATTGATCAAACATTCTTCTTATTGCTTCATCCTGAAAAAGGAACAATGTCCCCCTAGTAATAACATATCTAAAATGATAACAAGATGCCTAAGTTAATCATGTCAGTGAAGATTTGACTATGATATTAGGAGAGTTTGTGAATCTTGTTTTTCAACACTGTATGGAATTATATTTGACAATGCATCCATCAATCATTTTATCTTATTTTGATATGAGTATTAATACATAAACAAACTGTAATCTGGAATTATAAATTATAAATACATTGTGTCACATTTGTATATTTAATGATATATTTTTGAACAAATTAGCTTTGTATACTGTATCAAGTTTTGATTTTGCTGCAGATCAAAAGCATATTCAAATATGTACCCATATTTATTTCTGTATATGTATACATATACATGATGAGATTATCCCTATCCTATTTACATGACTAGAAGGACATGAAATTCATGCATTCTGTAGCTTTATCTAGAGAACTGATAATCCTGAAAATCACTGATATGATGCTCTTTGTTCTCTTGGGTTTATGAGTGATGCTAAATGATAATGGCAAAGAAATAGACTTATTTGCAAATATCTTTCTAAGTTTTTACATTAGAGCTGGGGTGTTGGACACATGTAAAGGCCATCTGAGTTTGCAAATATGCCAAAATTTTACTCAGATGAAGAAATAGCCTCTCATTTGAGTTTCTTCTACAGTGAATTTTATAAAGTTAATTTACACAAGAGAAATAGTTTGTTAACCAGAGTTCAGAGATATGAAATAGCATTTTTCCGTAAGTGATTAATAGGTCATTATTATGATCAATTTTTGTTTCTTTTACTTTATTATTCAAACATATTCATTCTATTAATGTATGCTATTCTGTATTAATAAATATTTCCAAATTGTAAATCAGTTAAACATTGATATAAATATACTTATGTTAGATAAACTGAAACCTCTTTTGCTGAATACTTCAAAGAAATATCATTTTCAACAATTTCAGGTGAGCCAAATATAATTTTTCTTATATTTCCTCTAATTATATGGTTGACTGTAAAAGAACAATAATCACTATTTCCTCACAGTAAATGGGTTTGAGACTCATTAACTACCTTAGTTTTGCTTCAGCCATTAATCTGGGAAGGCATTTATTACTTTGCATATTGCAATGCAATAGAAAATATCAGTTAATTAATTCCACTGGGAGATTTTGGCACCAACATAAACAACATTAAAAAAATAAGTTAACCTTATAGGGAAATAGAAAAGACTCTATATAAATTGTTCACACAAGGAGGATGAGCAACACACATAAATATTATTTTCATGGTCATAAAAGAGACAAGCAGCTCCAATTCAGTTCTTCTAAGAAATGGAGGTGATAGGACAGACAGCCTTTAATGAAGATGAAGCCAGGATACAATGCCTCTTGCCTCTTAATTGTGTGGACTCTTGGGAAATCTTGAGCTGAGACTTGCTTTATTGATTGCCAGTTATGAGATCCTACACAAATTACTTCTCTTCCCAAAACCTGGATTTTTGTCAACATGAAATGTAATAAAAACAAAAATACCCCAAAGAGAATATTTAAAGAATTAAGGTGCTGTGTGTAAAATGTTCTTAGGAGCAACAATTAACTTCTCTGAAATATTAGCGTGAGATGTCCGAGGGATGTAACTGCTTCTCTCCTCCACCTTGTCATAACAGAAAGAGAAATCTAAAATTGCAGGGAAAAAGACCTATTGTGATTTAAGATCTATAGACGGAGACGGAGATGCAGGATTCCTGGAAAATGTAACTACATTGGGATGCAGCTTAAATTTAAAGTCTGTTGTTTTTTATGTTCCATATATGACCTTTAGTACCTATTTTTAAATAACTGTAATTTATTATCCAGTGTATGCTCAGGCCTATTATGACTATTTTAGATTTTCCTCAGTCAAGTGGATTTTATGCCTGTGATGAAAAATGATTAAATGAACATTGCTTATTTATCTGTATGATGATATTAGCATTAACCTCATCATTACTTTTAAAGGAATATATATATATATATATATATATATATATATGTGTGTGTGTGTGTGTGTGTGTGTGTGTGTGTGTATACATATATATATATATATATATATATATATATATATATATATTTATTAGTAATATTGTTTATTTCTAAACTGAATTTTCTAAATTCTGAAATGTAGGTGTAATGCAGAAGTAAACGATCATATTTACAACATGTATGTTAAAACACTATTAAAATGTAGTTAAAGGCATCCATGTAAATTAATTGAATTATTAATTATTTAGTGAATACCTGATGATATATTTATTCTTCTGTTACATGAGCATCCAATTAATTCTGTAATTAATTTCATTCTACATATCAGATATTTCATTAAAATTCATAACAGCAGGAATATTACAGCTATGAAGTAGCAACACAATAATTTTATGGCTCTGGGTCACCACAGCATAAGGGCTATATTAAAGGGTCATACATTAGGAAGGTGAGGAACACTGACTCATGCTGGTACCGATGATAGCACCATCTACACAGTTGAAATTAGGAAGAAGCTATCCTACCTTTACTTCCTATTAGGAGGTTGTAGTAATGATTCTCCTACAGATTATGTACTTGCTGGTTTTGTGTGTCAACTTGACACAAGCTGTAGTTATCACAGAAAAAGGAGCCTCCTTTGAGGAAATGCCTCCATGAGATCCAGCTGTAAGGCACTTTCTCAATTAGTGATCAAGGGGGGAGGTCCCCTTTTGGGTGGTGCCATCCCTGGGCTGGTAGTCTTGGTTTCTATAAGAGAGCAGGCTGAGCAAGCCAGGGGAAGCAAGCCAGTAAGGAACATCCCTCCATAGCCTCTGCATCAGCTCCTGCTTCCTGACCTGCTTGAGTTCCAGTCCTGACTTCCTTGGTGATGAACAGCAATGTAGAAAGTATAAGCTGAATAAACCCTTTCCTCCCCAACTTGCTTCTTGGTCATGATGTTTTGTGTAGGAATAGAAACCCTGACTAAAACAGATTATTAAATGAATTTTCCCATTAATTTCCCATCACTTTTGCAGTCTGTTCAAGGCATTTATGCCAGTTTTGCCCAAAATATTTCTTGCAAGAGCCTCTTAGCCTGACTTCTGTATTTACACTGTCTAATCCTTTTTCTACATAGCGGTTAGTGATGATCATTAAAAAATAAAAATCAGATCATGTCATCAGTTGACTTAGTCCTTTAGCAGCTTTTCACTATACTTAAAATGAAATTCAAAATTTTTCAGTAGCTTAAAAGGCCCAGGGAAGTTTGAGTTCAGCCCATTGCTCTAGCCTTGACATTTTGTTCCGTGTTTCTATCTCTCTAACAGAGACTTTTGTGCATAAAAGTCACTTCATTTCTGTGCAGAATATTGTTACATGCCCCTTCTACTTTCCCTTTCTCTCTGTTTCCATGTATATCTCTTTTGGCAAGTAAGACTTATCCTTTACATACTACTTGTTTCTTCTTACCATTAATGGTACTGACATATATATATATATATATATATATATATATATATATATATATATATATATATATATATACACACACACACATTATATATATTATGTATAACACCTTAATCTCTAGCTTCATCTTCTCCCATTTCTGGCTTTCTTGATATCACATAAGAGGCTAGAACAGAAGTACTTGTTTTCCTGGCTGTTCTCAGTGTGTTTCTGTGAAATGGAAAGTCACTGAGGGCAGAAGCCATGCCCTGTCTTTTCGACTGTACTGTTACTGTTCAGCACTATGTCTGATATGAGTATATACAAATATGATTTTGAGGAAATGAATGACTGTTGTGATCAGATTTCCATTTCTATAATACATGAAATATAATGAAATGTCTATCTTGGCTCAAACACTTTTAGGCTTCAGTTTGTGGTCTGTAGTTCTTCTGACCTCAACACCACAGGAAGGCAGTAATACATCATGATTTGTACACAAAGAACTGAATGAGAGAAATAAAGCAGTATGGTTGACCACCTCCCTCTCACACTTGGGGACCCAGTGAGCTGTATTTCTCCCTCTGAGACTCACACTTCATTAGATCTTACTTCTGCTCAGGTCCCATCTTTAGAACTAAACCTTAATAGACATTTGGGGATCATTCAAGATCATAACTACAATATTACCTGAGAAGAAATGAAAACCAGGTTTTAGGAAGTCTAACTATTGCAGTAGATGAGTGATTGTTATGAACAGCCACATCTGAAATATAATGTTGCTTCAAATTAAAACTATTCAGGAACTATTTCTGATTTATTTAGATCAAATGGTAACTGTGTTTGGGAGTAAGAAGCATTTCATATTTACATAACATTACTGGTCCTAAATTTGGGCTTTTTCTCATACACAAACATAGGCATGTGCATCTGGTCACAGGTGAACCTACATTATGTTTGTGCACTTTTACATTATTCTTTTGTGTCAGATATTAAAATGTGGAATTTCATAAAAGACTCTTCATTTAAATATTGGTATTTTCACTCTACATCTTGTATAGGGTTGAGAATGTAGCTCAGTTGGTGAAGGGCTTTCCTAACATATGCAAAATCTTATGATATGTCTCCAGAATAGCATAAAAGTGAGCACAATGGTGGAAACCTTAATCACAACATTTAACGAACCAATACAAAATGGTAGAGAGTATCATTGTTTACACAGTCAGATTGATAGTAGCCTAGGATAAAATCAGCCACCAAATGCAGACACTATTACATATGCCAGCAAGATTTTGCTGAAAGGACCCTGATATACCTGTGTCTTGTGAGGCTATACCAGTGCCTGGCAAACACAGAAGTGGATGTTCACAGTCAGCTATTGGATGGAACACAGGGCCCCCCAATGGAGAAGCTAGAGAAAGTACCCAAAGAGATGAAAGGGTCTGCAACCCTATAGGTGGAACAGCAATATGAACTAAGCAGTACCTCCAGAGCTCTAGCTGCATATGTAGCAGAAGATGGCCTAATCAGCCATCATTGGGAAGAGAGGCCCCTTGGTATTGCAAACTTTATATACCCCAAAACAGGGGTACGCCAGGGCCAAGAAGTGGGAGAGGGTGGGTAGGGGAGCAGGGTGGGGGGAGGGTATAGGGGACTTTTGAGATAGCATTTGAAATGTAAATGAGAAAATACCTAATAAAAATTGGAAAAAAAATTTAAAAAAGAACAAATTAAAACTTTCTGTATAATTCCTGCTAACTCAATCATGTAGAAAGCCTTATTCAGTACAATTTCATAGATATTTGTTTTTAGGTTTTACTAAAATATATTATGTTCAAGCAACATTTTCAAACAGGTTATGGGCTCATCAACTACAATAATTTTTATTTTAATATTTTCATTTCATGGAATTGTATCTGCCCAGTTTTAGTACTATATGAATGTGATGGCATTTCTCTACTCAACTCATCCTCATGAGTGTACTATTATTGCAATAGATTTACATAAAGTTTATAACAATTAATTACAATTACAATTGTTATGGATCACTCGGTACCATAAATCAAACCTTTAAAATCAGCTTCATCCTTGTCATGATAGCTTAGGAAGCACTTTCCTCTTTGATTTTCACATTATTGCTCTCACATATGCTACTTGGTTGTTCCTGAAGAACATAGTTAGTGACATATTGTTATGTGCCTGTCAGGACAATTTAAAAGGTTCCCCAGTACATAGATTATAAAGCAGAAAATGACTACATACAAACAGCCAAGGTCAAGGGCTTCAAGATGTTGAATGTTCAGCAATCAGGGAGGGACTGATACTTTACTCCCCTATCACTGAATTTTCAGTTAAGTGTCTTTGTCCCAAGGCACCATTCAAACTGAGATTTAAAGGATGAGTGTAATTTATTAAAAGAAATGTATGATTATGATAGATGATGTTGTGGTCAGAGAAAATATCTTGGTATGTGGAAGTGGGAGGCGTGAAAGGGAGTGGCAAGAGTGAGCCAGGTTACTGCACCTAAGCTGGGGAGGTAGGCTTTCCACTGTGTGAGAGCTCACATACAAACTTAGCATCATAGGAGCTATGGATGGCTCTACAGACCATGACTCCATTGTGTGGGAGTAAGTCAGTATTAGAATCTTGAGAGGAAGATTCACCCAGAGAAAAAAGCTAGCCCTGAAGAACCCCTACCATTTCAACCAAGGTAAGATTATCAATATTTAGAAGAAAAATTTCTAAATTGCTGTGTAGAAGAACTTACTAATGCTTGTCTCATGAGATACAGGGTTTTACTTTTTTTTTTTTTAACTAAATAAGACCTTTTGATATATCTGTATACTGTACTATTGTACACAAACACACACACACACACAAACACAGAAACTAAAAACATCTACACCATCACCATATTTCTCTGTTTTTTCTGATATCTCACATTAGCAAATTGTTCATTGTTTCATTATTTCAAACTCAGGCTGGAAATCATGAATTTATATAGCCGACCAGCCATTCAATGTCAGCCATTTAAGGGGCAGAATATACAAAAAAAAAAAAAAAAAAAAAAAAAAAAAAAAAAAAAAAAAAAAAAAAAAAAAAAAAAAAAAAAAAAAAAAAAAAAAAAAAAAAAAAAAAAAAAAAAAAAAAAAAAAAAAAAAAAAAAAAAAAAAAAAAAAAAAAAAAAAAAAAAAAAAAAAAAAAAAAAAAAAAAAAAAAAAAAAAAAAAAAAAAAAAAAAAA
>LR749809.1:57313-89040 GCA_902729485.2 Mus minutoides
TATTTTAAATTTATTTGATGCACACAAAGATCTGAAACATAGTCTCTGTTATAAAAAAAGAACGTCTATAAGTTACAACAAAAGTATACGTAACTGGCTCTGGATCCTTGGAAGAAATATAGGAAGCCTGCATGAAAGACATGCAATGAGCAGGATTTGAACACGACAAAGTACTATAAAGAAAACAACAGCTATATTACCAGAGTAGAAGCACAGGATAGGGATAGTAACCAGCTTCCATGCTTCAACTGAGACAGAGTTTGGAACTATTTGTTTCAGAATATTAACATTCTATTTGGAGTCTCGAGGGTCATTAGCTGTAAGAATAGTCTATATTAACTTGTAGCCCCGTTTTTACATTCCTAACAGAATTATTTATGTACCTGTTCATATCTCTTACTAAATGTTAAGGTGACTCAAGTTTAAATTCTGAGAAGCTGGTGAATAATGAAGGACTTTAGAGACAAGAACGAAAATAGATCTTTGAGGGGAAAAAAAAGAAGTTTTATGCAAATAATTGGGAATATTTCCTACTTTCTTCCTGGTTTTGGTGCTATAACAGAATAGATGAGACTGGTTAACTTTTAAGCATAAAAATCAGCTTTGGAGTCTAAGAAGTTCCAAATCAAATCTCTAGCAATAGTGTCTGTTGAGGACTTTTTGAACCTGCATAGAAAGGAAGACAGAAGAAATAAAAGAGGGTTAAGTCTAGGAAGTGATTAGACAGCAGAGAAAAGGAAAAGTTACCCCTGCAGCCCTTTCCACATTAGTAAAATGTGACCCTCCATTTCCTGTCAGGTGGAATATCAGCACCTGTCACTACACATTACTTATCAACCCTGGGATCTAGGGATTAACTCACAATATGTAAATCTAAAGGGGGAAACTTACACTGTTCAGCCAGTTTTACTGTCTTACAGAGAAGTCACATGACATCAAGAGCCCAGCACATTGCCAAACAGTTGGATAGTGCTGGGGGCTCCTGGCAGTGACACTCTTTCCATGATATGAAAATCGGATTATATAATCAAGTAAGTGCAAGCAGGCAAAGAAGCATTAGCCTTTCTTACAATGTCCTTACATAACAGAAATAAAGCCTGAAAACTTTAGTAAAATGCAAAAGGAAGAAAATGTTACTGAACAACCTGTACACATAATTTTATTTGAACTATATTGCAAATTATTTTTGAAGTGACATAGATATAAATAAGGATGAAATAATTTATGTACATCTAAATACAACAATATAATACAGAGATCACGGTATTTTCTTTTTTTAAGCATTATCAGTGAAAGTAAGACACCTAATAACAGAAATTCACTCAAATTTCTGGTAACTAAATAACAAAATGGAGTCATTTATACTATTTTTTCTAAATAATTTTTATTAGATATTTTCTTTATTTGCATTTCTAATGTTATCCCCTTCCTAGTTTTTCCTCTGAAAATCCCCTATCCCCTCCCCCTGCTTCCCAACCCACCTACCCCCATTCCTGGTCCTGGCATTCCCATATACTGGGGCATAGAACCTTCACAGGACCAAGGGCCTCTCTTCCCATTGATGACCCACTTAGCCATTCTCTGCTACATATACAGCTAGAGCCACAAGTTCCACCACTTGTTTTCTTGATTGGTGGTATAGTTCCAAGGAGCTCTGGGGGTACTAGTTAGTTCATATTGATGTTCCTCCTATGGGGCTTCAGTCCCATTCATCTCCATGGCTATTTCTCTGGCTCCTTCATTGGAGACCTTGTGCTCTGTCCAATGGATGACTGTGAGCATCCACTTTTGTATTTGCTGGGCACTGGCAGAGCCTCACAGGAGACAGCTATATCAGACTCCTGTCAGCAGCATCCTGTTGGCATCTGCCTAGCGACTGGGTTTGCTGGTTCTTTATAGGGTGGATCCCCAAGTGAGGCAGTCTCTGGATGGTCATTCCTTCAGGCTCTGCTCCTAACTTTGTCTCTATAACTCCTTTCATGGGGGTTTTGTTTCCCCTTCTAAGAAGGATCAAAGTATCCACACTTTGGTCTTCCTTCTTCTTGAGTTTCATGTGTTTTGCAAATTGTATCTTGGGTATTAAAAGTTTCTGGGCTAATATCCACTTAATAGTGAGTGCATATCATGTGTTTATTTATCTATTTATTTTTTGATTGGGTTACCTCATTCAGGATGATATTCTCCAGATGCATCCATTTGCCTAAGAATTTCATTATAAATTCATAATAATAAATTTCATTATAAATTCATAAAATAAATTCATTATTTTAAATAGCTGAGTAGTACACCATTGTGTAAATGTACTACATTTTCTGTATCCATTCCTCTGTTGAGGGACATAGGGGTTCTTTCGAACTTCTGGTTATTATTAAATAAGGCTGCTATGAACATAGTGGAACATTTGTCCTTATTACAAGTTGGAACATCTTCTGGGTATATGCCCAGGAGTGGTATTGCTGGATCTTCCTGTAATACTATGTACAATTTTCAGAGGAATAACCAAACTGATTACCATTGTGGTTGTACCAGCTTGCAATCCTACCAGCAATGGAGGAGTGTTCCTCTTTCTCCACATCCTTGCCAGCATCTACTATCACCTGGATATTTGATCTTAGCCATTCTGACTGGTGTGAGGTAGAATCTCAGGGTTGTTTTGATTTGCATTTTCCTGATGATTAAGGATGTTGAACATTTTTTCAGGTGCTTCTCAGCCATTCAGTATTCCTCAGTTGAAAATTCTTTGTTTGGCTTTGTACTCCATTTTTTATAGGGTTATTTGATTTTCTGGAGTCCAGCTTCTTGAGTTCTTTGTGTATATTGGATATTAGTCCCCTATTTGATTTAGGAATAGTAAAGACCCTTTCCCAGTTTGTTGGTGGCCTTTTAGACTTATTGAGAATGTCTTTTGCCTTACTGAAGTTTTGCAATTTTATTGATTTTTTTTGTTGTTGTTGTTGATTCTCGATCTTACAGCACAAGCCATTGCTGTTCTGTTCAAGAATTTTCCTATCTAGCCATATCTTTGAGGGTTTTTCACACTTCCTCTTCTATAAGTTTCAATGTCTCTGGTTTTATGTGGAGTTTTGATCCACTCAGATGTGAGCTTTGTACAAGGAGATAAGAATGGATCAATTCTTCTACATGATAACTACCAGTTGTGCCAGCATAATTTGTTGTCTTTTTTTTCCACTGGATGGTTTTAGCTCCCTTGTCAACGTTCAAGTGACCATAGGTGTGTGGGTTCATTTCTGGGTCTTCTATCCTATTCCATTGATCTACCTGTCTGTCACTGTACCAGTACCATGTAGCTTTTGATCACAATTGCTCTGTAGTATAGCTTGAGGTCAGGCCTAGTGATTCCCCCCAGAGATTCTTTTATTGTTGAGAAGAGTTTTTGCTATTCTACCTTTTTTGTAAATCCAGATGAATTTGCAAATGTCCCTTTTTAACTCTGTGAAGAAATGTGTTGGGATTTTGATGGGGATTTCAATCAATCTGTATATTACTTTCAGCAAGATAGCCATTTTTACTATAATAATCCTGCCAGTCCATGAGCATGGGAGATCATTCCAGCTTTTGAAATCTTCTTCAATTTATTTGTTCAGAGATTTGAAGTTCTTATAATATAGATCTTTGACTTTCTTAGTTACATCAAGGTATTTTATACTATTTGTGATTATTGTGAAGGGTGTTGTTTCCCTAATTTCTTTCTCTGCCTGTTTATCCTTAGTGTAGAGAAAGACCATTGATTTTTTTGAGTTAATTTTATATCCAGCTACTGCACTGAAGCTGTTTATCAGGTTGAGGAGTTCTCTGGTGGAATTTTTAGGGCCACTTACATATACTATCATATCATCTGCAAATAGTGGTATTTTGACTTCTTCCTTTCCTAATTGTATCGCCTTGATCTCCTTTTGTTGTCTAATTGCTCTGGCTAGGACTTCAAGTACTATATTGAATAGGTAGGGAGAAAATGGGCAGCCTTGTCTAGTCCCATATTTTAGTGGGATTGCTTCAAGTTTCTCTCCATTTAGTTTGATGTTGGCTACTGGTTTGCTATATATTGCTTTTATTATGTTTTGGTTTAGGCTTTGAATTCCTGATCTTTCCAAGACTATTATCATGAATGGGTGTTGGATTTTGTCCCATGTTTCTCAGCATCTAACGAGATGATCATGTGGTTTCTGTCTTTGAGTTTGTTTATATAGTGGATTACGTTGATGGATTTCTGTAATATTTATGTATATTAAACCATCCCTGCATTCCTGGGATGAAGCCTACTTGATCATGATGATGATTGTTTTGATGTGTTCTTGAATTTGTTTTGTGAGAATTTTATTGACTATTTTTGTTTCAATATTCATAAGGGAAATTGGTCTGATGTTCTCTTTCCTTGTTGGGTCTTTGTGTGGTTTAGTTATTAGAGCAATTGTTGCTTCATAGAATGAATTGGGTAGAGTACCTTCTGATTCTATTTTGTGAAATAGTTTGAAGAGAATTGGAATTAGTTTTTATTTGAAGGTCTGATAGAACTCTGCACTAAACCCATCTGGTCCTGGGCTTTTTTTTCTTTTTTTGGTTGAGAGACTATTAATGAATGCTTCTATTTCTTTAGGTGATTTGGGGTTGGTTAAATCATTAATCTGATCCTGATATAACTTTGGTACCTGGTATCTTTCTAGAAAATTGTCCGTTCATCCAGGTTTATCCAATTTCATTGAGTATAGCTTTTTGTAGTAGGATCTGATGATGCTTTGCATTTCCTTAGGTTCTGTTGTTATGTCTCCCTTTTCATTTCTGATTTTGTTAATTAGGATACAGTTCCTGTGCCCTCTAGTTAGTCTGGCTAAGGATTTATCTCTCTTGTTTATTTTCTCAAAGAACCAGCTCCTGGTTTGGCCGATTCTTTGTATACTTCTTTTTGTTTCCTCTTGGTTGAATTTGCTTCATTTTGTTCTAGAGCTTTTGGGTGTGCTGTCAAGATGATAGTTTATGCTTTCTCCCATTTTATTTTGGAGGCACTCAGAGATATTACTTTTACTCTTATTGTGTCCCATCAATTTAGATATGCTGAGTCTTCATTTTCATTAAAATTTAAAAAGCCTTTAATTTCTTTCTTCATTTCTTTCTTGACCAAGTTATTGTTGAGTAGACTATTGTTCAGCTTTCACATCAACATTGGCTTTCTATTATAATTGTTGTTATTGAAGATCAGCCTTAGTCCGTGGTGATATGATAGGATGCATGGAATAATGTCAATATTTTGTATCTGTTGAGGCCTGTTTTGTGACCTATTATATGGTCAATTTTGGAGAAGAAACCATAAGGTGCTGAGAAGAAGTTATATCCTTTTGTTTTAGAATAAAATGTTCTGTAGATATCTGTTAAATCCATTTCTTTCATAACTTCTGTTAGTTTCAATGTGTCATTGTTTAGTTTCTGTTTCCGGGATCTGTCCATTGATGAGAGTCAGGTGTAGAAGTGTCCCATTATTATTCTGTGAGGTGCAATGTGTGCTTTGAGCTTCATTAAAGTTTCCTTAATGAATGTGGATGCCCTTGCATTTGTAGCATAGATATTCAGAATTGAGAGTTCATCTTTAAAGATTTTACCTTTGATGAGTATGAAATGCCCCTCCTTGTCTTTTTTGATATCTTTGGGTTTGAAGTCGATTTTATTCCATATAAGAATGGCTACTCCATTGCTGTTCTGTTTAGGAATTTTTTCCCTGTGCCCATATCTTCGAGGGTTTTACCCACTTTCTCCTCTATAAATTTCAGTGTCTCTGGTTTTATGTGGAGGTCTTTGATCCACTTAGACTTAAACTTTGTACAAGGAGATAAGAATGGATCAAGAGACTATCCCACTGGGGGATCCATCCCATAATCAGCCACTAAACTCAGTAACTATTGCATAGGACAGCAAGTGTTTACTGAAGAGACCCTGATATAGCTGTCTCGTACAGAAGTGGATGCTCACAGTCATCTATAAGATGGAACACAGGGACACACAATGGAGAAGCTAGAGATAGAACCCCAGGAGCTGAAGTGGTCTGCAGCCCTAGAAGAGGAACAACAATATGAACTAACCAGAACCCCCAGAACTCGTGTCTCTAGCTCCATATGGAGCAGAAGATGGCCTAGTCGGCCATCATTGGGAAGAGAGGCCCCTTGGTACTGCAATCTTTATATGCCCCCATACAGGGGGAACTCCAGGGCCAAGAAATGGGAGTGGGTGGGCAGGGGAGCAGGGTGGGGGGAGGTGGGAGGGAACTTTCGGGATAGCAATCAAAATGTAAATTAAGAAAATATCTAATAAAAAAAATTTGAAAAAAAATGGCTACTCCAGCTTGTTTCATTGGAATGTTTGAAAAATTGTTTTCTAGCCTTTTACTCTGTGGTAGTGTCTGTATTTTCCCTGAGGTAGGTTTCCTGTATGCAGCAAAATGTTGGGTCCTATTTATATAGCCAGTCTCTTAGTCTATATCTTTTTATTGGAGAATTGAGTTCATTTATGTTAAGAGATATTAAGGTAAAGCAATTTTTGCTTCCTGTTTGTTTGTTTGTTTGTTTGTTTGTTTTTTGTTTTGTTAGAGTTGGGATTCTGTTCTTGTGGATATCTTCTTTTAGGTTTGTTGAAGTATTACTTTCTTGCTTTTTCTAGGGCATAATTTCCCTCCTGGTTTTGGAGTTTTCCCTTTAATTTCCTTTAAAGGGCTGGATTGTGGAAAAATATTTTGTGAGTTTGGTTTTGTCATGGAATACTTTGGTTTCTCCATCAATGGTAATTCAGAATTTTGCTGGGTATAGTAGCCTGGGCTGACATTTGCTTTCTCTTAGGGTCTATATAACATCTGTCCAGGATCTTCTGGCTTCCATTGTCTCTGGTGAGAAGTCTGGTGTAATTTTAATAGGTCTTCCTTTATATGTTACTTGACCTTTTTTCCTTATTGCTTTTAATATTAGATCTTTATTTAGTGCATTTGTTTTTCTGATTATTATATGTCGAGAGGAATTTCTTTTCTGATCCAGTCTATTTGAGTTCTGTAGGCTTCTAGTATGTTCATTGGCATCTCTTCCTTTAGATTAGGGACATTTTCTTCTATGATTTTGTTGAAGATATTTACTGGTCCTTTGAGTTGAAAATCATCATTCTCATCTATACCTATTATTGTAAAGTTTGGTCTTCTCATTGTTTCCTGGATTTCCTGGATGTTTTTAGTTAGAATATTTTTTGGATTTTGCATTTTCTTTCATTGTTGTGTCCATGTTTTATATGGAATCTTCTGCACCTGAGATTCTCTTTTCCATCTCTTGTATTCTGTTGCTGATGCTCGCATCAATGGTTCCTGATTTCTTTCCTAGGATTTCTATCTCCAGAGCTGTCTACCTTTAGGTTTTCTTTATTGTTTCTACTTCCCTTTTTAGATCTTGGAAGGTTTTGTTCAATCCCATCACCTGTTTAGTTCTGTTTTCCTGTAATTCTTTAAGGGACTTTTGTGTTTCCTCTTTAGTGACTTCTACCTCTTTAGCAGTATTTTCCTGTAATTATTTGAGGGATTTTATGCTTCCTCTTTATGGTCTTTTCCCTGTTTAGCAGTGTTCTCTTGTATTTTTTTTTAAGTGAGTTATTAATGCTCTTCTTAAAATCCTCTACCAGCATCATGAGATATGAATATAAATTGAAAATTTGCTTTTCCGGTATATTGTGGTATCCAGGACTCACTGTGGTAGGTATACTGGGTTCTGATTATTCTGAGTGGTCTTGGTTTTGGTTAGTAAGATTCTTACGTTTGCCTTCACCATCTGGAAATCTCTGGTGTTAGATGTTCTAGCTGTCTCTGGCTAGAGTTTGTTCCTCCTGTGATTCTGTTAGCCTCTTTCAGTACTCCTGGGAGTCCAACTCTCTCCTGCTACTCCCTGCTGTTTTGGAGTGGATGTTGCATTCCACTCACCAGTGATCCCAAGATCCTGGGTTTGCTAGGGTGCCTGCAGTGTGGAGAGTCCTCTGGGGACTGTGCTATTGTCTGTGTAGTTCTAGCCCAAGGTGGCATAGGTCTCTCTGAATAATTTTTAATTGTGTGTGTGTGTGTGTATGTGTGTGTGTGTGTGTGTGTGTGTGTGTGTGTGTGTGTGTGCATGGTCCTTTATGCAGGTGGAAGTTGTAAAATAATTTTTGGGAGCCAGGTCTCTCATCTTACTAGTGGGTTCTGGTGAGCAAACTTAAGTCACCAGCATTTATCTACTGAACAGTGTTACTAGCCTGAGTTTAAATCATTTTCTGTGCTATCTGATTTAATTAAGGACACTTGCATTTTTTTGAATAAGCTATTTAAACTTTTTATGAAATTTGTGAGTAAAAAGTTATTCATTTTATTAAAAAAGTTATGAAAAATTATGGAGCCATCTATTCATTTAATTTGATTTAAGACAATAACAGCAAACAAACGAATGAGAAAAATCAGCATTTCCATATCTAGAAATCTAATACATTAGGGATTCTGTTGGTTTCTGTGAGTTATATGAAAAGTAACTTTCAGTGTTTAAAATGTATTTACATGTATCTTAGATATATTAACACACTTTCTGGTTAGTCTTAAATATTCTTTTGCTATAACATTTCCTTGGTCAACTTCCATCCTCATGTGAGGAGAGCCTGTGTACACTCACCTTGCCTACTGCTAGCACCTGCAACTGTCAAGCACCTTGATACTCCAAGGGCTTGTGACACCCACTCCAGTGATGTTCTTTCTGTATCATTTTTATTCTAATACTATTCTAGAGGACATGACATCATTATATAGATGTATAAAGAGCAGGGTGTACCCAAGCAATGATGAAATTATTGACCTTTAGTCCACCACAGGCCTCTCTGATTTCAAAGCCAGCGATTCTGGGTGTCTGTGCTTTACTGCAATGTTCTGGCTCTGCATATTTATTGAGCCTTTATACCCTAAAACGTGCTAAAATGTTCGGGATAGCAAGATATACAAGAATTTCTATACATTCTTTAGATAAGACAGCAATAATCAACAGCTGCAGTAGGGTCATGAACATCAAACAAGTCACAATGATTTTTCCTGTGAACATAGGGAAAAGGCTTCTTGTAAGTAGTCAAGCTTAAGAAGAAATGTAAGGATGTGGCAAGCTGGTAACATAAGAGACTGTTGTCTGAGTCTGAAAAAAGGTAAAGAATCCTAACACAGCAGGGAGAAGTAAAAATTTTGCAAGCAGCATGCCTAGGGGAGAAGCCAGGCATCCTGCTATCATGTGTGTGCATTTTAGTCAAAGCACATAGGGCAAAATGTTCATAACATTTACATAGCTACAAGGACATTATTGGTGTGTTTTATGGACTTTAAGAGCAAGTCTTAGTGTTCAATGAACAGATGTCATACTGAAGAAAGAAGAATGAAAAGGCATTGGGGACTGTGGCTGAAGGTAGAGGACAAAAAGCTTTGTTGTTTTTCGTTATTAAATGGTAACTTTTATTGACTAGTGCTTAACTTTTTCAGTTAGTTTTTTCATATATTACATCCCAACAGCAGTTTCCTCTCCCTCTCTGTACCTCTGCCTCCTCTGTCCCATTCACTCCTCTGTGAGAAGGCCTCTCTGTGTCTGTGTATATAGTATGATTGTACTGCTTTGCAGTTAATAATCTATTTGTAAGTGAGTACATACCATGTTTGTCTTTCTGTGTCTGAGTTACCTTACTAAGGATGATTTTTTTCTAGTTCCATCAATTTGCCTGCAAATTTCATATTACTGTTTTAACACCTGATTAATACTCCATTGTATAAATGTACCACATTTTCTTTATCCATTCTTTAGTTGAGGTTTATTTCCGGTTTCGGCTATTATGAATAAAACTGCTATGAACTTAATTGAGTAGGTGTCCTGGTGGTATGGTGAAACAACTTTTGGATATATGCCCCTGAGTAGTATTGCTGGGTCTTGAGGTAGAACTACTCCCAATTTTCTGAGTCACTGCCAAATTGATTCCCAGAGTGCTTATACAACTTTATACAACCCACCAACAACGGATGAGTGTTTTCCTTGCTCCACATCCTTGCCAGCATGTGCTCTCTCTTGAATCTTTGATTTTAGCCATTCTGATGGGTGTAAGGTAGAGGCACAAGGCTGTTTTGATTTGCATTTCTCTGATGACTAAGAATCTTGAACATTTATTTAACTGCTTCTCAGCCATTAGCAAGTCCTTTGTTGAGAATTTGCTGTTTAGACATGTACTTCATTTTTTATTGGATTATTTCATTTGTTGATGTTTCTTGAGTTCTTTATATATTTTGGAAATTATCCCTCTTTCCGAGCGATGAAAATCTTTCCCCATCCTATACACTGCTGCTTTATCCCATTGAGAGTGCCTGTATTAGTCAAGGTTCTCTGTAGTCACAGAATTTATGGGCTGTCTCTATTAAGGAAATATACTGTAATGATTTACAGTCTATAAACCAACTAACTGAACAATGACCAATGGGCAGCTGTGAGTAGGAAGTCTAAGAATTTAGTAGTTGCTCAGTCCCACAAGGCTAGTTGTTTCAGCTAGTCTTCTTTGTAAGCTGGAATCCTGAAGAAGTAGCTTCTAAGAGAAACACTGCCGAGTAAGTGCAAACAGGCAAAGAAGAGTGAGCCTTCTTTTTTGCTCTGTCCTTATATAGCCCTTCAAGAGAAAGTGTGGTCCAGATTAAAGGTATGTCCTACCACACCTTGAATTAGAGGTTGCTTTGTCCCAGGTTGGCCTTGAACTCAGAGATCTGCTTGCCTCAATCTCCTGGAATTGTGTGGTGCTGTGGGTGTAGGGGAAAAGGGAGTAGGAGAAAACCTGTGTCCTGCCAGAGTTCTTGTGCTTTGGTTGGGTGGAAGCAGAAGACTGCCACATGCTTTCCACACAGCCCTGGGTGGGTATCAAGCTATGTGAAGCCACTGATCCCAGCTCAGCTAGTGGTAGACAAGGGCCAGTCCTAGGTACCAGGTTCCTAGCCTCAGGCATCCCATATACCGATGGACACTACAGAAGAGCTGAGAACAGAATGGGGACCCCAGAACAACTCATTCAGCCCCGGGTCTGAAGGGAGGAGAGGGCAGGTTGAGAGGGCTCTAGGTGGTTCCCACAGAATCCTTGGTCTGGTCTGTGGCTGGAGCACAGGAAGGCCTTCCGGTGGGAGGTTAGACACAGCTCCTTAAGGGAAAGATTATCCCATTGTTCAAGCACAGCTGGCCATGATAAGTAGAGACAGTCTATGGTTTCAGAGCTTTATTGTAGAAAGACAGTGGGGAAGAGAGAAGGTAGAGAGAGGCTTTTTTTTTAATCTTAATTTTTATTAGATATTTTCTTTATTTACATTTCAAATGCTATCCCCTTTCCTAGTTTCCTCTCCAAAAGTCTCCTATAAGCTCCCACCCTCCACCACCCTGCTCCCCAACCCACCCACTCCCACTTCCTGGCCCTGGCATTCCCCTGTATTGGAGCATATAATCTTCACAAGACCAAAGGCCTCTCCTCCCATTGATGGCCCACTAGGCCATCTTCTGCTACATATGCAACTAGAGACACAAGCTCTGGGGGTACAGGTTGGTTCATATTGTTGTTCCACCTATAGGGTTGCAGATACCCTCAGCTCCTTGGGTACTTTCTCTACTCCTTCATTGGGGGCCCTGTGTTCCATCCAATAGCTGACTACGAACATCCACTTCTGTGTTTGCCAGGCACTGGCATAGCCTCACAAGAGATCTTTATATCAGGGTCCTGTCAGCAAAATCTTGCTGGCATATACAATGGTGTCTGCATTTGGTGGATGTTTATGGGATTGATTCCCAGGTGGGGCAGTCTCTGGATGGTTTTTCCTTCTGTCTCGGCTACAAATTTTGTCTCTGAAGCTCTTTCCATGGGTATTTATCCATTTATTTGGAATAAATGAAGGTACTTGAAGTAAAAATTATATATTTATAAATATATGTAAATTCAAAAAGAAAACTTGAGAAAAACTATACAGTAAACTAATAACAGTAATTACCTCTGGGAGATGAAAGGATGGAGGGGGAAGTTTGCTTTTGACTTTACATACTCGGATATTATTTAAATATTTTATAACAAGAACAGATTTGTATTTTACTGGTGCAATTAAAAATAAATAAGCCAATAAACAGAGTTTTTTTTTTTAAATCCCAAAAGAAAGAAAGAAAGAAAAGAAAGAAAGAAAGAAAGAAAGAAAGAAAGAAAGAAAGAAAGAAAGAAAGAAAAAGAGGCTGACCATGGCCATGTGGAGAGAGGGGAGAAGGGAGAGAGACAGAGGGCTAGAGAGGAGAGTAAGAAAGTGAAAGCTTAAAGAGAGAGAGAGGAGGGGCCAAGCAGCTCCTTTTATAATGGGCTGGGCTACCTTGCTGTTGCCAGGTAACTGTGGGGGGAACATAACTGGCTATAGTCCGGTAACTGTGGGGGTGGAGTCTAGCCAGAATGCCAGAAGCTTGGGACATTGTCTGTGTGATTTATAGTCACAGAATTATGGAGCTCGGGGCTCTCTGGTGTCAGGCACCTGACTCTGAGAACATGCATGGCTTGCTTTTCTGTCTCTTGTAGAGTTCTCTACTGGGTCACCAGAGCAAGCACCATTTAACCAAAATGTGCTGCCTATCACAGTACCAAAGAATTGAATGCATATACAACCTTGCCTGGGTCTAAGCTTTATCTGACCACTATGCCTCAAGATCCACATGTCAAGATCCAAGTCAGAAACCTGAATCTTCCAGCTTCCTGATCTGGATCATGTGTGCCCTCCATTTCTGCATTGTAGTTCATTCTAGATGCAGTCAAGTTCATAACCAGGGATGACCATCACATTGCTCTTTTCATTGCAGAAGCTTTCCAATTTCATGTGGTTTCATTTATTAATTTGCAGCACAGATTCTAAAGGATCTTTTCTCTTCTAAAGTTTGTGCATTTGTTCAGTGGCCTAAAGTATGTTCACCAAATTCTGTTTATATCCCACATGCTAGACTGAGTTTATAGACCTATCTACAAATATCTCAGTGGATGTGACTTGTCCCTAAGATAATCAAACTCTCCAAATATATCTCTGATGAGTGACAAGAGGCTCCAAGAACTCACAGTTCAGGTTGGCTCCTCTGCCTATTCCAGAAATTGCAGTGTATATCAAGAAACTGATAAAGACCGGCACCAAATAGCAGAACACATGGAACAGAGATTTGTGAAGCTGGCAAAGGTGGCATTTCACTCCCCAGAGAAAGCAAAGCAGATCACTCAGAAGTGGGCCTCAACAAAATGAGCTAATTATCTGAGGAAAAGAATAACCAGCTCAGCGCTTCATTACTTACAATAGTTCAGACCTCAGACTTAAATGCTAGAAGATTTCATTGTAATCCCAGAAAAGATAAGATCACCAACACAAAATCTGGTGGCTTATAACCTGGAAAGACTCATAGTGAGAGACATCAAAGAGAGGAAGGATAAGTCTACTACCTTAACATTTAAATGTACTCTTCCATGAAAATAATGACATTAAAAAAGTGTGGAAATTGTTTTCATATGAAATTAGAGATGAATATTTCATGTGACCAATAAAATATTCAAATATATTTATATTACATGATCTATAAAATGCAAATAAATAACATGATAACAAGATGTCATTTTTCTATCTGGTCAAAACTATTTTTTAAACGTTAATATTTAGGGTTGCTCTGAAAGAGTGAACTGGGCAGTGGAATATTCTATTACATGCACATAAATTAGCATAATCTTCATAAGTTTAGCTTACTGGTAGGGATAAAAAGAGCTGAAAATATATGTATTGAAGTATAGTAATAATTTAATGGAAATTTATGTATGATCATACAATTTAATGAAATATTGTTCAGCAAAGACATTTTGTATAGTATTAAAAAGTCAACACAGTCAAAACAACTTCATGTCCTACTATAAAAGGAGTTACATAATATGAAATAGAAGCATATATGGTTATAATACTACTGCATTATAGGTATAAGTTGTTATAGTTGAACACTATATTGTGCCATTAAAATTTAATGGAATAATGTTTGTGAACATGAGAAAATGCCTTAACACAAATATGTTAGTAAAGTATAGGTTATTTTTCTTCATTTCCTTATTTATTTCTGATGCATTTTCACAGTCAATTAAAAAAAGCAGACTTTCATAGGGAAAAGACATAATTTATTGTACATTTAAGTGTTTGGTAGAGATGTTTTACTGTGAGGTGGGCACTGGGTGTTGATGGACTTTCCTACTGTCCCGACAAGAAGGGAGAGAGCAAAACTTTATTATTTTTCAACCTAGTACTTTTACTGAGTCTGAAAATATCAGAACCCACATCGCATTACACTTACTTCCTCATCCTTCTATGTCTGCCTCCTCATCTTTTTGGCCCCTCCAAAAGTAGCAAACCAAAAAAACTAGTCTAATTATGGTTCTCTATCTACTCACTGGAGTCTGGTTAAATTCAGAGGCCTGTCCCTTAAACAGAACTTGGTGCCTCCTCCCTTCATGCACTCCTGCCATGCACCCCTGCCATGCAACCCTGCCAGAAGTCATCAGTTGTGGAGCTCTACATTTCAACATCCTTACAACACTTTAAAAATAATATTCATTAATTAATCTTACATCTCAAAACTGCCTCTACGCCTGATTCACCCCTCATAGAGTCCCTCTCCCTACTCCCTCCCCTTCTCCTCTGAGAAGGTGGGCCCTTCCTGGGTTTCCCTGATTCAGGCACAGCAGGTCTGCATGGTCTCCCTCTGAGACTAGACAAGGCATCCCTGTTAGGGAAAAGGATTCCATAGACACACAGCAGCTTGAGGAAAGCTGCTTTAGTTGTTGGGGGATCTGCATGAAGACTGAGCTGTATATCTGCTAATATGAGTGCCTGTAACTTCAGTCCAGCCTGTGTATGATAGCCCAACTTTAAACTCAAAGGACGACTTTAGAGGAACTCACAGGGAGAACTAGGAAAGCACTTGGAGGTTTACAGCAACAAAAAGTCAGGAGTGTTGGTTGCTACCATATAATCCCTTCACTTAACCTGTTACTGAAAATTCCCTGCACTTTCCTTATGAACTTTTCTTTGTCTTAATCACTCTAATCTCTTATGAAGTCTCTTTCCTTCTAACACTGAGGAGTTTGGGCTTGCGGATTAACTTCCTTGTTTATGGGGGTATGACGATTGCATGCAGTGAGGTAATCATTTCTCAAAGGTTTTCATTTCCTTCTGTTTTCTTTTTTTCTTTTCTTTTTTTTTTTTCCTTTTATCTGTTTAACATCACTGATCCAGTAGCTGGTAATCGCTGTTTCTCCTCTTTCCACTCACTTTCTGGGGAATCCATTCTCCCCACTCTATTGTGAGTTAGTGCTTTTCTTGGTGCCTTAGCTGCCATTGCCCATGGGGTATGACCACCTGTGGCATGCATAGCTTCTGCTGATTATTTTCTCTCCTGCCTTTATTTCCTATTCTCTGTTCACAGCTCTTTTTTGCCTCTTTATCATTTTGTACCACTCTACAAAAAAAAAAAAAAAATTATAAAAGGAACTATCATAAAAGAAAGCCAGATAACTCCCTAATTTTCAGTACATTAGAGATTTTTGGAAAAAGTCCACAGCGAAATTGCTCATACACTCTCCAGAGTCTGGTCACTGCTAATTACCCCTCTCAACAAAGCCATTTCTTAGCGTTGGCAGGCTCTCCCATTTGCTCATTTGTCTTTTGAGTCATCTAAAAAATGGGGATCTTACTTTTTTAAGAGTTCGATTAAAACCCTTTTCCTGTGATCTTTATCTAATATGTCTGATGCTATAATTCACAGTTTTCATTACAGCATGCTACAAGGGATCTTCAACCTGGAGTCTCAGTGTTCAACACATGAGGCTAGTATACAAAATTGTGTGGAAACTAACTTTTAAATCTGTAATTAGTGTACAGTAATATTATAAAGTAATATAAAGTTATCGTTCATAACTGACACATCTTGTCAGTATTGGGAACTTTGGCAACTATTTAAATAGTTATTTACTTACTGAACTAGTTTCTGAAGTATAGTTTCACTAATCCAGGCTGTCCCTGAACCATTCTGCCACATCCTCTTTAGCATTGGGGATTCTAAGCTTTTACAACCACACCTGTCCAGATTTTGTGTTAGGGCTCTTATCTTTTTTGTTTTTACAATTAAATCTTCTAGCATCTAACATCTAGCATCTGAAATCCATACTAAAACAAGCAAGTCATGAAGTGGTTTCAGCAAGTCTCAGAGCTCAGGGTCAGAGAGGAGTTCTAGGCTTCTGTATAATTTCTCAAAGGCATTATTATCCCTGAACCATTTGCCTCCATTAGAACAGTCTGTCCTTTCTGTCCACTCTCTCTATCTGAAACAGCACAGCATCAATTTTCTAAGAGGACACACAACTGAATTTTTTAAAAGACCTTAGAGAATACACAAGTTCAGAGGAAGCAGAGTCTACTTTCATCTCCATAGCTTTTCTGCCTTTCTTTGTTTTGAATATTTTATGAAATTCCAAGTCCAGGCTTTTTCGTTTTCTCACAATTAAATTTTACTTAAGTATAATGGAAAAGTTACTTTGAGCCGAGTGTAATGATGTTCCATTTTCCATTTAAGGATTTGTAGAAGCACAGAATATTCAGTTGTATACAGCACAGATAAAGTCAGCCAAGTGACCTGGATTGTGTCTATTCCTTGCTTCCCTTCCTGAAAGCAAAACTCTTGGAGCTTTCCCCTTTTGTCTTGTTACATAACAAATGGCCAATTGTGACTACTGTGGTGAAGGTCATTAAACAGACAGTTGCCTTTCATTCTGAGCTGTTGCTTATTCTGTGAAATTTATAATAAAATTTATACTAAAGTGTTCTGTTATCATTTGAAGACACCTTGAGGCTATGATGACCAGAAGATAATCTCAGAATGTGTTTCATGATTTAATATAAACATTATATACATCATAAAAGAAATGCAGAAGTAAAAACTCCAGTCTTATTAGTAAACTTAATCATGGAGCTTATTTCCTAACATAGCATCTGATAATGAACAAACAGTGTATTTATTAAATCATAATCAATTCCGAGAAAATGTAGTTCAATTGGCACAAAAGCCAGATGTTATGTGATCAGGCTCTTAGAGGTTACCAAATAATTTTTAGGTAAAACTAACCTTTGGGATTGCCTTATTCTGATAATAGACAGCTTAATTGTGCAACATCCAGCACTATGTCATGTGTGTGGATATGTGGGTGCATGTGTGTGTATGGGTGTTTGCTTGTAGGTGACCAAGTGTGTATGTGTTTGCATGCACATGTGGAGGCCTGATATTGATGGCAGGAAGCACCTTCCAGTGCTATGCCACCTCCTATCTTGAAACCTGATCTCTCAGTCAAGCCCAGATCCCACAGATCGTCTCCATAGGCGGATTCCTCTTTGGAGACCCCGCCTCTGTGTTTTGACCTCAAATTACAGGTGGGCTTACCCAGCTTACCTGACATTAGTGTGGAGTCCGGGGCCCCAAAGTTAGGCTTCCTGCATGTCATGAAAAGTATCATTTAACCACTGTGACCTCTCTCCTCCACCAATCTTCTCAACCTAATAATCTAGTGTGTTGTGTATTATATGAAGTATGTTTTTACAAAGAAGCTAAAGTGAGTTTGGAAAAGATAAAAAAGCTGGTAATGTTAGTGATTTTTCAGGTATATGAGGTATTTATAGAATAAATTTAAATTTATTTTATATTTGCCCAATCATATAAAGTGCTTCAGTGTAATAGAGAAGCCCTATACATAAATTACTAGAATTAGTTTTTTGGAGACAGTTTACTATTTGTCCCTGGCAGGCCTGAAACTTCCTATGTGGTCCAGGCTGTCTCCATACTTGTAGTTGTATCTCTACCTTAGCCTTAAAGTGTAGAACTATAGGTGTGAGCCAAACACTCCTGTGTCACAGAACATTTGGAAATTCTAAACTAGGTCCATTAGGAATCATGTGAAAATGAGTTTCTTCATTTTCTAAAGAGTGATTTAGAATATAAATGTCCAGGCCTGTCCAGGGCACTCGGGCCAGGGGGTTCTGTTGGGTTGGCAGATTGCCTTTCAGTGGCATTAAGGAAGAGAAAAACCTTCTCCTTACAATTGTCTTTGCTACTCTGTAGCAACCTTTTCTTGTTCTGTGACTTGGTTACTACTTTCATCTGTAAGAATCACAAGACTCCAGCTCTAGAACAGAGACATAGTAAGGGTTTATCCCATATTTAGCGCATTTCCCCCAAAATGACAAAATAACTCTTCCTGCCCCTCAGTAGACTTTGGGAGTCAGTACTTCCATGCTATTGTGCAGTGACATCATTTCACTGTACCAAGTAGTACACGATATATGTAAAAATTGCAAAAGAATAACTTGAAAACAAAAATTATTTCATGCCTTATAAACAGATGAAATATGTCAATATGATGGGATGTAACATGTACTTAAAAATTATTAAGTTTACTAAACATAAGCACTAGAGCGTGGTATTTACTTAATTTGCACCTAATTAGTATATACACTTACATAACTCTGAGATGGTAAACTGTTTGACAATGGCTGTCTAGAAATTAATAAAGAAAGCAAATAAAAATATTTATAATGAGGTCTAGAGAATAACCAGGAGACAAAATACTGTGCACCTCAAAGTACATCTAAATGGGAAATGGTCTGTAGGAAACTTGCTGATCCAGTCACAATGGCTGTTCTGGCAGCTTGTGCAGACAATAGCAAACAGGACAGGAAGAGGCAGGGACTAGAGATAGTCATGTTATGGATATGTGAGAAGAAGGTTCTTGGAGTCAAGCTGAAGCAGATGGTCATTCATTGGAAGATCATGCATCTGACAGAAGATGTCAGAGGAGATACTCCAGAGGGTTGGGAAGTAAGAGAAAGATGAGCCACAGAATTACATGATTGGACCACTCCTCCATGCCAGCTACTAACTTTAGAACAATCAGAAACAATACAAAAAAAAAAAAAAAAAGAACTCCTCTACACTTTATTAGACCAAAGTCAAGGTCTTTGTGACAATGACAAGTACATTGTTCTTATTTGATTTTTGAGTTAGACCCTTTTCATGGTGGTGAAGAAATTCCCAGGAAAAGCTCAAAGGAACTGAGATGCTTCAGGCAATAGCTGAACCAGATTGGTATGCGTTGAAAACAAATGCAAAAGTCTAGCTTTAATCTGATAATATTTCCAAAATGTTTCTCCCCAGAGAAGAAAAAAATGATAACATTAAATAAATGTTAATAAACATTTCCATATGAAAAAAAGTTTTCAAACTGGAAATTCAAAAATTCAGAACACATAAAAAATCTTAAGGATACAAAATGAGAATATTAAAAAATTCAGAAAGAATAGTTTCTTCCAAAATAAATTTAAACAGAAAATAGCAAAGAACCATTTTTACACCCATGATGTTCAACTGAGATTGCTTACATACAATTTAGTAAGCAAAATATTTTAATATGACGCATCCTTTATCCTTCAAAAATTTAGTATGTTCTATTGTCAGAAGTAGTCTGTACAATTTTTTCCAGATAGTGTTAAATTCGTCAGTAAATGAAAAATTAGAGAAATAGCTATGAAGCAATTCTGGTAAGAGTCAGAGTTTGATCCTTTGTATATTACTTGTGGAAGTACTTTGGTTAAGTATTTTCACTCTTTACATATACTGTATATAAAGTGTATTTTAGCTGTTTTACCAAGGACTACAACTCTCCTGAGGACAGACTTTGTTTTCAGAACTTTCTTGATGTTACACATGCCCTCAAAATGTCTAGATAATCCATTCCTCTGTTGAGGAACATCTGGGTTCTGTCCAGCTTCTGGCTATTATAGATAAGACTGGAAAGAACCCAGATGTTACTCAACAGAGGAATGGATACAGAAAATGTGGTACATTTACACAATGGAGTACTACTCAGCTATTAAAAACAATGAATTTATGAAATTCTTGGGCATATGGATGTATCTGGAGGATATCATTCTTAGTGAGGTAACTCAATTACAAAAGAAGTCATTTGATATGCACTCACTGGTAAGTGGATATTACCCCAAAACCTTAGAATATCCAAAATACAATTTGCCAAACACAAAAAAAATCAAGAAGAATGAAGACCAAAGTGTGGATACTTTTTTTCCTCCTTATAATAGGGAACAAAACACACATGGAAGGAGTTACAGAGACAAAGTTTGGAGCTAAGACAAAAGGATGGACCATCCAGAGACTACTCCACCGGGGGATTCCTCCCATAATCAGCCACCAAACCCAGACACTATTGCATATGCCAGCAAGATTTACTGAAAGGACCCTGATGTAGCTGTCTTGAATGAGGCTATGCCTGGGAAATACAGAAGTGGATGCTCACAGTCATCTATAGGATGGAACACAGGGCCACCAATGGAGGAGCTAGAGAAAGTACCAAAGGAGCTGAAGGGGTCTGCAACCCTATAGGTGGAACAACAATATGAACTAACAAGTACCCCCAGAGCTCGTGTCTCTAGCTGCATATGTAGCAGAAGATGTCCTAGTTGGCTATCATTGTGAAGAGAGGCTCCTTGGTCTTGCCAACTTTATATGCCCCAGTACATCCATTATTTGTAAAATAAACTGTACAGCTGTATCTTACAGTTATATAAGACTGTAAAAATAGTGATAGTCATTTATGAGAAGAGTCAACAAAGGACAAAAGTTTCTTTTAATAGTCCATTGAATTAAAATATGTTTACTTTGTAAGTATGCATTTATTGTCTAAAATGTGATATTTTAATTATTATATACATTTTGTGATAATCAAACCAGCATCATTAGCCTATCCATCACAGCAGTTGTTCTTTCTTTAGATAACATTTTCAAAATCTTCTGTTTGAGTGTTTAGATATTCCAGCACACTATTCCAGAAGATATTCCAACTGGTAACAAGGACACATGCTCAGCTATATTCATAGCAGCCCTGTTTATAATAGCCAGAAGCTGGAAAGAACTCAGATGTCCCTCAACAGAGGAATGGATGCAGAAAATGTGGTACATTTAAACAATGGAGTATTACTCAGCTATTAAAAACAATGAATTTATGAAATTCTTGGGCAAATGGATATATTTGGAGGATACCATCCTTAGTGAGGTAACCCAATCACAAAAGAAGTCACTTGATATGCACTCACTGATTAGTGGATATTAACCCAGAAACTTAGAATACCCAAGATATAATTTGCCAAACACAAGAAAATCGAGAAGAAGGAAGACCAAAGTTTGGATACTTCATTCCTCTTTAGAATAGGGAACAAAACACCCATGGAAGGAGTTACAGAGACAACATTTGGAGCTAAGACAAAAGGATGGACTATCCAAAGGCTGCCCTCACCCAGGGATCCATCTCATAATCAGCCACCAAACCCAGACACTATTGCATATGCCAGCAAGATTTACTGAAAGGACCCTGATATAGCTTTCTCGTGTCAGACTTTATTTTTCAAGAGTCTACCTCCCTTTGAGGGTTCTATGACAAGAGAGGTCACTATGTGTTTTCACAGAGTACTTAGTACTGAAGGGTAGAGGTCTGGAACAACACACGTCAGAAGGGTGTTCCATTTCTTTGCTGTTGTCTATTGAGAATGGACTTATTTGTCTCTGTGTTGTTGTCAGTGTTTCTATTGCTGAGAAGAGACACTATGACCATGGTAATTTTAAAAAGGAAAACATTTCATTGGGGCTGGCTTAAAATTTATAGGGCTAGTCCACTATTGTCATTGTGGGAAACATGGTGACTTGCAGGCAGTGATACTGGAGAGATAGCTGAGTTCTACATTTGATCAACATGCAACCCACTGAATTGGGTTTAAGTATCTAAGACCTCAAAGCCCCCCTCACAGTGACACACTTCTTTCAACAAGGTCATAAGTACCTCAACAAGACCACACCCCCTAATAGCAGCCCTCTGTGTGGGACAAGCATTCCAACACCTGAGTCTGTTAATTCCTATTTAATCCACCACATTCGGCTAACCTAGTTGATGCTCTCAGAACATTTCATAAACAACCATTCAATTGTTATTCTCCTTTGTAATTTTTAGATAAGGATTAATAATGGCTCTTCCTCCTACTCCTTTCCTCCTTATCCTCCTCTCCCTCCTCTTCTTCCTCCTCCTTCTTCTCTGCCAACTTAACAAATTTGGGGGAGAGATGGGATAAAAGAAGTGTTTTTCTCTGCTGCACTGAAAGATGTGTTATTAATGTAATTTGTTTTCAAATTTTATATAAACCTAAGAGTTCACCCATGTAACAGATGAGAGGGTTACTATTCAAATGTGTTCACCAAAAAGGCTTGTTTCTTACTGCTATATTTTGTTGTTGGTTCCATGAAGAATAAAGGAATACAAAAACACAAAATTCTTAACTTTCAGTGAAGGATGTAATTTTGAATCATTCCCTTTAAAATATATGTTTCAAATATTTTTTCTCTGCCAAACATACTGAATATTTTTGAGGCTGGGTCATTGGTTCTCTGTTTAAGACTTCTCTACTAAAAGCAAGCCTTGAAAGATCTTCTGGATATCTACTACATGCATTAATGCACACATGCATATCCACACAGCAAAACAAAACAAAACACCTTATTGAGACATCTAATCTGTTAGGGTAGCCTGCGATAACGACAGCCTTACTGGAGTATAATTATTATAGTGGAATTTGGATTTTCGTTTTATGTTGGTGAGCTAAATATAAGACAAATTTTGCTTGTAAACCTTGATTCAAAAAAGGCTGCAAATAGGAAATTCTTAAATGGTGCAAAATGCCTAATGAAAAAATCCTCACATCCTCCTATGCTGTTCCTACTGATACTATCATCAGCTGGTTGAGCAGATGGCTATGACTTATCACTTCAAAAGTGCTTAAGTAGCTTTGGATGACATTTTCATAAGAACATTTATTAGCATGAGAGAAAATATTTACTCTGGAGAAAGGTAGCCTCAGGGGTCTGTGTGTTCCATGTTTAAGCAATCTGAAGGAATGTTGAGTTGGGTAGGGGAAGGTTTAAATTTCTCCAGAATACAGAATCAAGATCAGTGAAAAAGAGGTATCCAGCAGCAACCAATGCACTCTCACTACAAAGAAGAACATTTTAATAATTAAAGCACAGCTTGGGAGGAATCTTTATTGAAAGGAGAAAATGACTTCTAAAGCAAATGTGAAGGGCTTTGTCAGAAAGCACGTGGAGAAATCAATCCCTTAGAGATTGTCTTCACATGTAGGAGGTACCAATAAGCCAAAACCCAACTGTAAATGGAAGTAGTGACTGAGAAAACAGTCCCTTTCAAAAGAAGCTTGCATTTGTTTGTTTTAAATCTGACAGTGACAGGATAAAGCCCTTGTGCCTGGCCAAGCTTGCAAAGACATGGCTACCCTCCCCAGAAAGTCAGCATTCCAGAGGAGAGCCATATAGCATCCATAGAAAATGAACCCTTCCCTACTTCTCTCTGCTCTGTTTCCCCCCAAGCTCCTTCTCTGTTCTACTGTTTCCTTTTCTTTCTTCCTTTTTCTGCTAAATCAAAACAACTTGAACATGTCTCTTTCACGTACATGATCTGGTACTCAGATCTAAACATAGATCGTCATACCAGGTCAAAGAAATCTCCGTCTTTCCCTTCAAGAAACTTATATTTTTGTTGGGGTAAACATATCATCTTCTTGATCTCAAATCATAGGTTTACAAAAGATGTAAGGAAGAAGAGATTTATGAGAAATAATTAAATCAGATTGTTAGATAAATATAGCTTCTGAATGGAGGTATTGTTTAATGGAGGTTTAAATCTATAAGAAAAGAAGGAAAGCTTTATTATGAAGGAAAAAAAGAGACATGCTTCAGCACAGTTAGAAACTAAGAGAAGGTCAGTGTGCCTGCAGTTAACTTCCTACAGATAAGGGACATAGCCTAATTTGAGGTTGGAACATTCAGAAACTGAGTCAAGCTTCTGTGTAGAAATCTGATTGATGGAAAGTCAGTGCAGAGGCTGGAATCTTCTACAATGGTCCCGATGGAGCACATGCATGTGAAAATCCTTTTAAACAGCACTTAGTATAACAGAATTTTTACAGTAAAATGATAAATTGTCTACTATTATTATTTTGTAAAATTTTATCACATATCCATGGTCTCAGAAATCATCATAGTAATAAGTAGTCTCTGGACTGACCCTGACCTTTTCCACATCTTAGCTTCCTTCCTTACTGCCTGCATGAACATGGGCAATTTGGCCTTAGATCCATTATTTGTAAAATAAACTGTACAGCTGTATCTTACAGTTATATAAGACTGTAAAAATAGTGATAGTCATTTATGAGAAGAGTCAACAAAGGACAAAAGTTTCTTTTAATAGTCCATTGAATTAAAATATGTTTACTTTGTAAGTATGCATTTATTGTCTAAAATGTGATATTTTAATTATTATATACATTTTGTGATAATCAAACCAGCATCATTAGCCTATCCATCACAGCAGTTGTTCTTTCTTTGGATAACATTTTCAAAATCTTCTGTTTGAGTGTTTAGATATTCCAGCACACTATTACATGTGGTCACCCTACTGTGTTTTCTTTTTTTCCTACTCCTTGTAACTTCTTTCCTGTTGGCTCGCCTCTCCCACCAAATTCTCCCATACATCCCTAACCTTCTAATCCTGTGAGAACAGTTTTTAGAGATTTTGTATGTAAGTGTTATCATGTAGTATTTGTGTCACTGTATATAGCTTCATCAACATAGTGTCTTTTGAAATGCATGTTATTTGCATGTATCTTAAAGGGGTGTTTAAGAGTTTGGGTGGATATTGTTATAAGAACAGAAGACTTTCCATATTATCCTCATTGAAGTCTTAAGTGATCTAGCACTCTGGTGTTGCAAATGCACCCCAGCATTCACCTGACTAAGAGAGTGTTCTTTGACATTTTTCTGATGCTATAAGTCAGAATATTCACATGTTGTTCACTTGCAGGTACTTATGACTAATAGGAACACATACATATTATCACTGAATTTTTCTTATGATAACATTTTTAGTGTTTCATAGGCAGTATTAGATAAACTTTATATATATATATATATATGCATAAATAATAGAATATAGAATGATAGAATATAGATTACAATTATAGATTATAATATAGATTATTAGTGAATTGTTCAATAAATGTGTGGTTTACTATTAGTTATTCAACATTCTATTCTAAGAAGAATTTATTTTATTATTTTTTAAGATCCTTTAATAAAGTACTTCTTCAAGTTTAATAACCCAGACGTGTCTAATCAAAGCGAACCAGCTCACCATCTGCTCCCAGTTCTGCTATTTAGGCAGAGATAACACTAAAATCTGACTGTCAGAGTTTCAGTTAGGCAAAGAAAACAAACAATGAGATGCAAGCAACACCGGCATTTATCAGCAAATCTTAAATTGGTATCTATTTTGATACATGTAACAAATAACAATTAATGAAAAATAGAAAAGCAAAAAGGAGGCTTAGAAGTTGGAGGAGTTGGGAAGTGGGGAGATGCGTGGTTGGACCTTGAACTATTCAGGAGAACAATGGGAAGATGGATATAATTAAAATATATTGTAGGAAATTATCAAAAATTCAATGAGAAATTTAAACTGAAAAAGAATAGCACCCATGTAGACATGGTCCTTCTGCATTATACCAAATGAATGTACTTAATACAAATCTTTTGTCAGTTAAAGATATTTTACAATAGAATAACCATGTTGTGAAGTTTACTGAAATAATGAATTACAATCTCTATAACAAGTTCTTTTATATGTAAGGCACATGTCCTAGTATTTTTTCCTTCATTTTCTCCAGAGGAAGGAATCCTTTATGGACCTAGGAGGAAGAAATAAGAGACTAACCAGTTTATATGCTGGATATAAAATATCTGACTAAGCTTTGTTGGGCACTCTAGCTTATCAGGGGTGCCTCTTCATGATGCACATAAAGAAGCTGGCCAGCTCTGGGCTTACAGCTTGAGTAATGGCTTAGGGAGCTCATAGGGGCAATTAGAAGTAAGGATTTGTCTGTAATATTCCTGCCCATCAACTATATGAAGCCTGGGCCAGATAACCTTTCGATAGGTAAACAATAGCATACTTTTCCCTGTGGAGAACACATGATATGCACGTTTTAGTTGACCCGGGAGTACTCCTTTGTCAGAATCATACATCATTAATGATTGTTCTAGCATTGTTTTCACAAAATGATAACGGCAGTGATTTGAATCTCCTTCCTTTTGTCGGTAATGTAGTCCGCTGCTGTGTAGCCCTTAGTCATCTTGAATTCTCTGAACAAACTCTCCCGGCTCTCCATTTTCACTGTGATGTTGCAGCAGGGGAAACATCTTCTTATCTATTCTGATACTGTTGGTATTCCGGGCTAAGAATCAATCAACTTCAAATTTGGCTAGAAATCTTTGCATAAGTCATGCTCATATTTATATGCTTTCAAAATGAGAGTATAAAGAAGCAGCAGTTTCATTTTATGGAAAGTTTTACATTTTCCTTTTGAGTTATGGAATATAAAGAAGACATAATCAACAAAATCAGCTTCAGGGACTGCATCTTTTAAAATTAGTTTGATATAATATGAGCATAAATTATCTAGCTTGATTATCAAAAAAGAAAGAAAAAAATGTCATTTTGCATTCATGTTTCCACTTTTATATTTTAGCTCACTTCATAGTCATTGGGGGATTGTATTTTTAAACAAAAGTGTTTTTCCATTGTGTTTAAAAAAAACATAAAGTTATGAAAAGCTATGCTGACAACACTGAAGCAGGTCAAGGTACAAGTAGGATTAAAAATATATTCTTTTTCCTCTTTTCATTTTTAATTCTACTTCAGTAGACATCTCCATTTTTTCACTTTTCTTTTTTAAGCATTTTATGGATTCTTTGTGAATTGCCTAAGACAAAAACAAAACCAACAAATTTCCCTGTGGAAGCTATGTTATGTTACATTGTATCCACAGTATACCCTGTTGTCCATACATTGTTCCTTGAAATTATTAATTGCAATGAGTCATTGCTCTTGTTTGAGGACTCTGGCTTCTGCTACACTATTAATGTTGGATCCCCACTGGACATGACTGTACCCTCTGGGATATCTTTTTTTTTTTCCTGTGTCATGGACATCCTGCAGCTGTGGATCAACAAGAGCTGTCTCTTCATGTGCTCCAGTAGGTGGTAGTTGGGGTAGATGTTGGGTGGGCCCACTTGAAACCATTCTTCTGGGCTTGAGTAGTAGCTAAGTTGGTCAGCACATCAGCTCTCCTGCACCCACAGCACCAGGTGGAGTTTCCAGCACTGCATGAGCTAGCTCCCCCAATTCTGCAACCAGAAAGGGACAGAGCCAGGCCCCAGGCTCTCATGTCCTGCCCATACCACCTTGTTTTGCCTCCTTGGCCTAAGGAATTGCAATAAAATAACTTTGAAATTGGCAAATTACATCAAAAAGTGACTCACATTCCATCCCTGCAGTGAAGTCAATATAGCAGGATACAGGTATTTGATGTCTTTTAAGAAGTATAAAATTTCCAGATGCAATTTGCAATAATTTATATGAATGGGCTTGGTGTTAAGCCAGGATCTGGGAAGGCAGAGGCAGGTGACTGACAAGTTTAACTAGGCTTAACATTTATATCATTTCAAAAAAATACAGTTAATAATAAACAAGAAAACAGGATGTGAGGTCACCATACAGGAGAATGAAATATTATAATACTTGGTGAAATTTTCCATAAGATACTGTAATTTCTCATTAACTCCCTTATATCTAAACTGTTAAGTTATATATTTATGAAATCATTTCAGAGATAAACATTGATAATTTAAATTTTGCATCTACAATTCTATTTTTAACTCTTTTTTTAATATTAATTTATTTTTTACACTCCATATTCCATTCCCCACCCCCATACACCCTCTGACCGCTCCACATCCCACACCTCCTCCTCACACTACCTGTCTCCATGTGGATGCACCCACTTTCCGCTCCACATGACCTCTAAACTCCTTGGGGCCTCCAGTCTCTTGAGGGTTAGGTGCATCATCTCTGACGTCAGAAAGTCCTCTACTCTATGTGTGCTGGGAGCCTCATATCAGCTGGTGTAAGCTGTCTGTTTGGTGGTCCAGTGTTTGAGAGATCTTGGGTGTCCAGATTAATTGAGACTGCTGGTCCTCCTACAGGATGGATCTTCTCCTTAGCTTCTACTTTTAATAGCTAGTGCCACAATTAAACAACAACAGAACTGCAGAAGTAAAAGTTCTTAAAATAGAATATGTTGCCGGGCATTGGTGGCGCACGCCTTTAATCCTAGTACTTGGGAGGCAGAGGCAGGCAGATTTCTGAGTTCGAGGCCAGCCTAGCCTACAAAGTGAGTTCCAGGAAAGCCAGGGCTATACAGAGAAACCCTGTCTAGAAAAACCAAAAACCATAATAAAAAATAAAATAATAAAATAATAAAATAAAATATGTTAAGTAAATATTTGCTAATTGTATTTTATAAAAGAAGGTCTTTCATATAATATCAAAATGCAAAAGTTTAGTAAGAAAATACAAATAAGAGCTTCCAATGTTATAAATCTATTATACATTTCATAATTTTTTTTTAAAAATTAATGTTTAATAATGTCTCATGTGGTATTTCTTTTTTTTTTCTGCTTTAATTCTTTGTCGATTTTATTGGATATTTTGTTTATTTACATTTCACATATTATCCCCTTTCCAGGTCTCCCCTCCAGAAACCTTCTATCCCTACCTGTATGAGGGTGCTTCTCCACCCATCCATCCACTTTTGCCTTCCAGTACTGACATTGCCCTACACTGGGACACTGAACCCCTTCAGGCCCAAGAGTCTCTCTTCCTACTGATGTGCAACAAGGTCATCCTCTGCTACATATGCAGCAGGAGCCATGGGTCCCTCCATGTGTAATATTTGGTTGGTTGTCTAGTCCCTGGGAGCTCCGGGGTGCCTGGCTGGCTGACAGAGTTGCTCCCAATGGGGCTGCAAACCCCCTCAGCTCCTTCAGTTCCTTCTCCAACTCCTCCATTGGGACTCCATGTTCCATCCAATGGTTGGCTGCGAGCATCTGCCTTAAATATCACAGACAGTTTTTTAAAAAATCTAGAAAGCTATGTTATGGTACTTTTTAATTTCAGAAAATTTTTCAGAAATTTTAGAAAAACAGGTTTTCAGACATCAGGTGGTTTTAATAGTATGACCACCAAATAGAAATTCACATATTGTTTTATATATATATATATATATATATATATATATATATATATATCGAAGTCCTGATGAGAAGTTAGCAGATGACATGGAGCAGAATCCCAGGTGTGCTTCCAGGATCAGTGTGAGTCATTCATACTATGTTCCAGTCTTAAGTCACTTTTCCTATCACTCCAGAAAAAAAGCACTGACCACTTTTTTGATAAAAATATGGGCTAAATTTGATTAGTATGTTAATTATATGAATCAATTATGCTAGTTATCATACAGCAAGATAGAAATGCAGATGGGCTTTTGCTTTAGAAGGAGAAACAATAGCATACATATGCTTCAAATCAGTCACCAAGTGCATTCATTGCTGCTGTCCATGAGGCTTCCCCTTGTAGAGCAAGACTTTCAGACTATGGGTGGGTTCCTAGAGAGTTTTCCTACCGACTTGCTAATTATAGGGGAATGTAAAGGAAGAGGCCGGGCGTGGTGGTGCACGCCTTTAATCCCAGCACTCAGGAGGCAGAGGCAGGCGGATTTCTGAGTTCGAGGCCAGCCTGGTCTACAAAGTGAGTTCCAGGACAGGCAGGGCTATACAGAGAAACCCTGTCTCGAACCCCCCCCCCCCAAAAAAAAAAAGGAATGTAAACGAAGAAAATATCTAATAAAAATGGAAAAAAAATAAAAAATAATAAAAAATAAAATGTAGGTAATAAATGCCAAACATCGCAGTCCCCTTCCCAAGCCTGCTGTGTGTCACAGAGTCACTCTTTTGTGAGTCCTCCTTCAGAATAATGCATTACTCGGTTGGCCTTGCACTCCGATTTTAGCTGTTAGTTGGTTTCCATGCTATCTTTGCAAAGCTATTTCTGCCTACTTGTTCAATACTATGTCCACTCTTAGTGCTCTAAATGGAATGATGATGAAAGAATGCTTTCTTTATGGCGCCGTGACAGGTGTGAAAGGGCTAGGAAATGTTTACAACTTCGTATTTGCTGAGGACAGAGCACACCCCTTCATTTCAGTCTGATTTCATAAAATGTCAGCAGGGAAGGTAGAACTGAGTGAACTTATGCGAATGGCATTCGGATGTAGCTTTTGTGTTTACAGAGGCTGAAGAACTGAAGAACTGACCGACCGTGCCAACCAGAAGCAAGAAGTCCTGCTGCCCAGCAGAGTAACTGTGTTGTTCTAGTCAATGCAGGGAAAAAACAAATAAAACAAAAACAAAAACAAAAAAAAACAAAACAAACAAACAAACAAACAAACAAAAAACAATTGTACTATACTTGTTTTGAATTTTTGTAGTATTTTCATGATCAAACCAAAATTTTCTGGAAAACATGCTAAATATTGTAATATATAGTCATCGTGTTGACATTGCCTCACATCAGAATTTCTTGGTTTTGACACTGCAGTTATCATGATCTTAAACTGGAGATTCAGCTCTGAAAAGGAACTTTAGTAGACACATTATCCCACTTGTCTATGTTTTAATTTCTGATAAAATAAAATTCCAATATAAATAGCGCTTTCAGCATGGTAACTTGAGATAATCAATGTAGTAAGCACAGTCAACTTTGAATAAACTATATAGTTGACCCAACGTGTCCAACACTTCCAGCAGACTTCCTGTGTATTCCGTGTGTTAGGTTCTATTTCTTATGAAATGTATGGTGTTTATGTTGTGTGCATTTACATATTGTATATTCTTGCTGTTGTTGCTCACTGGACTATCCCTAGGTTATGTTGGAATACACCCAGGTAAAGTTAAGTCCACCTAAATAAATTCCCTTGAGTGGCTAAAACGTCTCAGGTGGTAATGTAAGGTTGGAGACCCCAGAGGAACAAACATGTTCACTGCTTTCAAGAGGTTTACCTGACATTAAAAAGAGACACCTGCAGCTCATATCTACAGTGGGAAAAACGTTGCATGCAGTGTCTGCAAAAGATTCCCCCATGGAAACGGACTGCAACATACAGAGTAAATGAAGGAAACTCCTAGAGAGTAGAGCCTTCCGCTTGCTCTCTCTTCCGCTGTCTTCTGCTCATCTGCTCACTCAGCCCTTTCTTCTTCCATCCCCAGCTGCTCAGTATTAATGAGTTCTCATTGTTTCAGGTCAGTGAACTGAGTCAGAAGAATTCATGGACTCTCACATTTTGGAGTGTAGGATCTAATTAGTGCAACCCTACATATATACCCTTTAAAAAAATCTAATTTTATATGAAGTTCATGTGTTTGTAAGTGAATACATAACCTTATGAATTTATGAACTTTTAAAAAAATCTTTTGTATTTATCTTCATTGTGTTTGGTGTCTGTGTGTGAAAGAGAGGTGTCTCTGTGTGAAAGAGAGAGAGAGAGAGAGAGAGAGAGAGAGAGAGAGAGAGAG